>PITA01007350.1:0-91465 GCA_004023965.1 Spilogale gracilis
ATCATTGCTTCCTCAGGGATCTTAATTTAATTCCTCTTGTGATTTATTTATTTGAAAGTTGGTAGTGAAATAATATTCTATACCCATTGATAAATCCTTTATGGGAATATAGCCAAGAAGAAGTCTAATAGAATATATAACTGGAAAAGAATAATGTCCTTTTGCCTAGTGAGCTGTGTGTGTGTTTGGTAAGTTGGTTGGTGGCTGGGTGGTTGGGTGGTCAGCCGGTTTGTAGAGGTGAATGCAATTAGACAAAGTTAAATGATTCCTAAAGTGAACTGTGTGGCTCATCCTGAAGTAAAGTCTCAGACTTAATTCTGTCTAGCCCACAGACATTTTTAAAAGCCAGATCAGTTTAAACCTGTTTTCATAATTTTTATATCCTCATTCCTTTGTCATGTTTTGTGTTTTAAACATACCTTTTCTGAAAGCGTTGTGAGAATTTTCAGTAGCCACATATAAATATCTATCAGAATAAGGTAAAAAAAAAAAAAAAAAAGAATCCTCCAAACCAGTGGAGTGACACAAGCCATTTCGAGGTCATGGGTAACGTGTGAAAGGCACTTTTAGATTCTTGTTATATGTTCAAACAAGGGTTAGATATCCACTGTAAATATCTTAACCTACCTTTATTGTTGTAATGCCATGGTATTTTTAAAAATTAGAACTTCTAACATTCATTATTCTAATTAACAAAGTGATAGCTGACTCTTTTTGTAGCATAGTAGTTTTAGAGTATGAATAAATGCTGAGAGATCATTCTTAAAAGTAGGAATTTCCTTAAAAGGCCACCAACTACCCCTGGTGTAGAGCCTAAACTAATTGAAGACAAATATGCTACTGCCTGTATTGAAATATTTCAAATCAAATTACATTTATCATACTAAGGTGACTATCATCTTGATTTTGACAGGGAAAAATTGAATGTTACACTACATTTTATAAATAAGATATAACCACATTTCACAATCTAGAGATTGCATGATATGCATACAAAAATTTGTTTCTTTTGGGGTAACTGAGTCTTCCTAAAGATCTGTAATACTGACTCTCTTTTTTAACCCAAATGCACAGATTTCTGTTTAGTAATCTTAGCTGATAAATTCTATTGCTAATTGACATTTTTACCTATTTACTTTTTTTTTTCACAGAAAAACATGTAAAATTCTTAAACACAATAATCATGACTGGTATATCATTTTATACCCACTGCTTTGCATAGCTTCTGGCTTCTAATTATCATTCAAAAGTATGCCACAGATCGGTGCTTTACAGAATCCAGTGTACTCTCTTTGCACATTGTCATCTGGCTCTTTTCCTGTTTTATGTTACTAAGAATGTACAGTTGCTAAATATTTGCATTTGAAATGTGCTCAACCTCCTGCAAGCAATTCCTCTGACCTTAGAAAGGGGAAGTCGCTTAACAAGACTTGCTGCTCTCTTAGTATCTCTTCACCTACAACTAATAAAATAATTGACTAATTGGACTGGAAGCTGAAATTTAACAACAGGTATGGCCAAAGTGGGATGTGCAAGTCGAACATCTGCCCTGGTTTTACTTTTAATGATCAATAGTTATTTACATCTTCACTTTGATTGCACTTATCTATAGAGAAAGTCGAAATGAGTTAGCTAGCTGTTTTTACTTTCACAAAGCTAAAAAATATCCCATTGTCATTTGAATTTTTTACTAACAGTTCATTTTGTTGTTCGTCTTCCTGAGATTACTGTCCTGAATTTCTCTAAAATACTTGTGTCCCCAGCATTTCTCTGCATTGTTGGTATATATCAACTCATTTTCTTCACAGTTATTCTATGAATTAAGTACTACTTAAGTTCTAGTTTGTGGATGGGAGAACTGAGGCAGAGAGAATTTGGGTAGTTTACCTACGGTGACACAGAAAATAGAAGCTCTAAGGTTCCCAGCGCAGTGACTGGCAGCAAATCTAGTGATTGGACAGTAGCATCTCCATCCTTTGTAAATGTTCTTTCGTGCTCATCAAAATATATTTACAAGAATGTTCATAGCACTTTTCTGGAAAACCAAATCTCAAAACACTTAATATCCATTAGCAATACAATGGCTGAATAAGTTGTGGTATATTGATACAATGTTCATACACATTGCTAAAGAATGACGTTAGCAATACACTTAAAAATAGATAAATCTCATTGATATTGTGAGCAAAAGAATCTGGCATCATGGTATATACTGTGTGACTCCATTTATATGGAGTTCAAAAACAGGCTTTTTTTTTTAAGATTTTATTTATTTGAGAAAGAGATTGAGTGAGAGAGAGGGAGAACACAGGCAGGGCAAGAGGTCAAGGGACAAGCAGCCTCCCCACGGAGCAGAGACTTAGATGTGGGGTTTGATCTCAGGACCCTGGGATCCTTCCCGGAGCTGAGTACATATTTTTAACCAACAGAGCCACCCAGGCACCTCAAAAACAGGCATCTTTGATGAGGATTGAAGTCATACAGTTTTCCCATTTGGGAAAGAGGCATTGACTTAAATGGATCACATGCATACACACAGGAACTCTGACTTAATGGAAAGTTCTGTATTTTGCTGTGGGTGGTGCAGAAACATTCACCAAAAGCTACTTAAAATGTTTCACTTTGTGTGTCTTGCTATATTTACTGTAAACTCTATTAAAGGACAGTTAACCATCTCTTTTAAGTAAAAAAATAAATAACTCTTCTTTCATCATCTTTACATTGCAGAATTATTGGAATATCTCTTCTAAGATTAAAGCTTACACTTAAATACAGTAATCATCCCCTTATAAAATTACAAGTGCATTTATACTTTTCTGACACTTTCTCATTACCAACCAATCAATTCCTAAACCTTGTAAGAGTACATAGTTCCTTTCATCATCTCCTCAAGCTTCTAAGAGAGAAAATTGTCAACATTCAAATAAACAATGCCAGTCACTGTTCTCTTAGGACCAAAATGTAAAATTCTTCTGTATTATTGTGTTATTTTTTTAACATACCTTGTTTCCTTCAAAGTACTCAGACTTCTCCATTTCATTACTGTCATCTCTTTATTAGAAATCATTGTTAAGAAAAAGTAGTACTTGTTATCTATATCCTAATCACATTCGCTATAAATCTTTCTGTTGTCATCCACATTCTTCCAGTGATGCAGGTATTGCAAACATGGCCTATTCCAGTCTAACATTTCAGTTTCAAATTGGAGATTTCTTTGGCCATGGCAATATTTTATAGCTTAATTAACAGCAGTCAACATGAGTTGTCAGATTTTTCCCCAAATTACTAAATAGCATATCTAGGGTAAGTAGTTTAGTTCACTTTACTTGAAACTACTTCCATAGTACTCTCAGCTTAAAATTGTGTGTTTTCTTTGTGTTTGGTGGCCTATTTTTTTTTTTCCTTCTAGCATAAGTAAGTCATTTTTACTTGTGTATGGTAGAATGCCACTACTTTAACAGAGAGGTCCAAATTTGTCCTCTTACCTGTTGAATAATTACTGATCTTGAATGAGGTTTATGTTTTTGTATTTCATTATTTACTTCTTCATAAGTCTTTGACTTTTAATCTTCTCAAAAATATCCTTGCTAGCTGAATTATCCTTTTGAATTACTTCTTCATCTCTAATAATTCAGAGATACAACGCAGTCCTGAAGTCCTTTCTCTTTAGGTATTGCTCTACAAGGTCCGTAGGGAAAATACCTTGATAACACAAACATAGAATGCCTTCTGGCACACTCTAGAAAATTTTCCTTAGTTGAGTGTCTTTTGTTGATCTCATATTAATTAGAGTTTCATGAGTCCATCTTTGCCATATCTGCACACTGTTAAATTCTTTGTCCTTAAATAATCTTCTCCCTATGACTTAAAAAAAAAAAGTTGTAGGAGAAGTATGTAATTCACTGTAAAATCTAACCTGTTTCAAATGACCTTGATAATATTTAATCTTGTGCTGATAGATTACTTCTGTTTGAAAAAATAGGTAATACAAGTTTACATGCACACAAAAATGTTCTTAGATTGTTTGCAAATACACAGTTGCGAAATGATGTGTATGGGTTTTAAGTCTTTTCAGTGTGACTACTATGCTTATTTAGGAAAATGACTTGGTTATAGCTTAAAGTAGAAAATGAGGCCTAACAGTCTTAGAGAGAAGCTCATCTTCATTATAGCAATAAATGAAATGGGAGTTCCAGAGAAAAAACTAGGAAGCTTAAGGGAGAAATAGAGATTAAAGAGATGTGAGATAAGAGAGCCAATTAAGGTTTTGGGATGTCACAAATATTTATTAAGTACCTGCTATGTTTCTGGCATTATTCCTGTTACTGCAGATGTAAGAGTGACATTTCTAATTCTCAGTGGCCTGACATTCTGGTAGGTAATAAAAGACAACAAACAAGTAATTGAACAGAAACATTTCAGAAGGTAATAGGTACAATGAATAAAATAGGGCAGGGCAGTGAAGAAAGAAAATAGGAATTTCTTTGGAACAGGTGGGCTAAGGAGCGCCTGGGTGGCTCAGTCCATTGAGTATCTGCCTTGGTTTCGGGTAGGTCATGATCTTAGGGTCTTGAGATAGAGCCTCATGTGGGGCTCTACAGGCTCAGCAGAGAGTCTTCTTGAGATTCTCTCCCTCTCCCTCTGCCCCCCACCTCGAATGAATAAATAAATCTTAAAACAAAACAAAAAAATGGATGGACTGATAACGTATCCTTGTAGAGGTATCCTGGGAAGAGTGTCAGAGAAGGAATAGCTCTGTGCCGTGTGCAAAGTCCAGCCTGAGATCCACCAACCTGAAACCTAGTGACTCTGCTAAATTCATCAGTGTTTAATGTATGTAATATTATGTTTAATATGGGAGTAAAAACATGTATCTGGAGTTCATGGTAAGATCAAGATGGTGGGAGGAACACAGGTCATGAGGAATTGCAGCTTGGGAGGCAAAAAAGCCAGCTACAGCAAACTCTGGGGGAAGTGCCTGACAGGGACTTTGGCTCTGGAGTCACACTCTATTCATCTGTAGTATTTGTCTGCCATTTTGTTGCAAGAATCTTAATATATTTATAATACTATCTAAATAATTAAGGAGAAAGAGAAAGTCCAATACAGATGTGTGTATAAGAAACAATATTTTAATCTAGCAGTAAAAATGATTACATGTTCTTAAAAGCACTGAAGAGCTTAGCATACTAATTATGATGTATAAAATATGCCAAACAATAGTGTTTGGTGTGTGTGTGTGTGTGTGTGTGTGTGTGTGTGTGTACATACATGTGTTTGTGTGTTTGCCTCAGATTTTTCTTTTTAGCTAGGAAAAGAAAATTGAGGGAGTGAGTGATAGAGATAAAAACTAATAGAATAAAGGGAGGATACTGGCCTTGCTATCTGAATTAACCCATTACTTGTTAGCTCTATTGCAGCTGTGAACGAAATTAATAAGATAGTTTCATCATATCTAAAATGTATCTAAATAAGTTGCATAGGGTTTGGTAAAGAATATATGAAATTGCACAGGAAAGATTGTAACCATGATAAAGAGAACCACTAAAATGATGTGTTGTTATTTAGAAAATAGTTTGGGTCCAAATTTCAGCTTTTCCATTTACCAGTTTTACTGTGTACTCACCTTCAGAAAGCCACATAACTTCTCCAAAATTCAGGGTTTTCAGACTTAACAAAGGGTGATTTTAATAGCTCTGGTTCTTATATATGGAGCATGTATTCATTTATTTTTATAAAAGCATGAACTGGAACCAGTCTAGTATTGTCAAGGTAATGCTAGCTTATTAGTTACCCTTTCCTTTTACGCCAGTTTTTTTCCTGAACACTTGATTTTAAAACATCATTGGGAGAGTAAGGAGTTTAAATTAATTCACTTTTCCCTTTTTGATAGCTTTTACAAGTTGGTTATCAAAGTTTCTTACTTGTGAACAAATTGAATCTCAAGGATTTTCTGTAATTTTGAACCTTTTTAAAAAATCTGCTTCTTGATGCCAAGTAAGCTGGCTCTATTATATTTCCTCTGTTCTCACAACCTTAGGAAATAAATAGAAAGGTCACAAAAGTAGCCATAAAGAAAAATACTTCCACAGTTCAAATGTTGACATTCTCTGCCTGTCCAAATCTCTCAGCTGTTTTAAATGGGGAGGTTAAATGTCTATTTTACCAGCTGTAGCCAGAGTAACCAAGAGCAGCACTATGTAAGACAGCCACCCCTTTTTGGAAAAAAACAATCATTTCTGTTAAATGCTTTACTCTCGTTGGCTTTTACCAGGGCCTGTTACTCTCATTCTGTTCTAGTGGGCTCCATAATCTGAAATAGCAAGTAGAGTATCCTTCATTTTGCAACATCATACTGCCTTGGGAAGTCACCTGGCGGCATACCTTGCCCTTTTGGGTTTGCAGAGAATATAGGAGCACACCTGGAGGCTCTCTAATAGTGAAATACTTTGTTCTTATCACTTTAACATTGACCCCAGAACTAATCCAGAGGAGGCTGATGAAGGACATCTTACTGCCAATCTCTGTACTACATCAAATTCAGTTTTCTATTCATATTTCATTACAATAACAAAGAGCACTCAGTCCTCTTTGTATAGTCCAGCTAAGGATGGCTCTTGTTTACCAGTAACTTAATGCATCTCCTCTACAGAAATGCTAGTACCACAACAGACAGGTAGTAGTTTGTCTCTAATGCTCTTGTCTGAGCCAATGGTAGAATGATATAACTGAATTTTAAAAGAAGACACAGCTCAAGACATCAGTGAAATCTCTTTACACGAATATTACATTTCGTACAGTTACTTGTACAGAATTCAGATATATATTATGCATATAAACATTTCTACCTTAGTCATCTTAATATAAGTAAAATGGCAAGATGGTCCAAATCCATGAAATTAGCGCCCTAGATTCTCTTATTTAATCACCACACTTCGAAAAATCTAGGCAGAGATACAAATGTGGTGTGATTTTTTTAATAAATTGGTCAAATACACTCAAGTGACCATAATATTATGCAGTGATGGCATGTACCAGAAAAAGATGAGTAGAACCTCATAATAGATATCCAGCAATCAGGGGAAAAATTCTGTAGTGCTATCAAATAAAATAGCCATCAACTTAAAGACCTTCCTAATACCTATAGAAGAATGAGTAGATAGCAGTATCTTCGGGATTTATAGATTTTATGTATGGTTGACATTCTGAAAGCTTAAAATAACTTTAAATCCAAAATGTTTGTGAAAATTCTACATCATTGTCTATAAAGTTTCAAGTTACAGTACCTCTCAAAATATTGTAACACTGGTGGGGCACCTGGGTGGCTCAGTTGGTTAAGCGACTGCCTTCGGCTCAGGTCATGATCCGGGAGTTCAGGGTTGAGCCCCACATCGGGCTCCCTGCTCGGTGGGAAGCCTGCTTCTCCCTCTCTCACTCCCCCTGCTTGTGTTCCCTCTCTAGCTGTGTTTCCCTCTGTCAAATAAATAAGTAAAATCTTTAAAAAATATATTGTAATACTGGTATTAAAATAGGAGAGTTCTTCTGTATTTGTGTATTAAAAGTGTTCAGATCAAGTAGCCAAGGAAACACCTTCCAGAGAGGAAGAGGTTGTTATAAACCTATTTCAGCCTCTTTATTTTTTTATTCTAACATTGTAATATTTGCAGCTTATAACATAGCTGTGGTCAAAATGGCAAATGTGTTGTCTCTTAAACAAATAGCATAAATTGTAAACATTACTTGACTATCTTTGAAAACATAATTTGTCCATGTATTTAAGAAATAAATTTTGTGATTACATTTTATAGCATCTGAAATAAGTCTTATTTATCATATCTTAGTATTTATTTTATAAAAAAGAATGAATTAATACTGTCCTCTGATTATTTTTAGAAAACATAATTTGCACAATTTGTACAAAATGAAACACTGCAGCTGTGTCTTTACAAAACTATATTCCTGGGGAAAAGGGTCTTATTGGCATAACAGCATAAAAATTAAATGAACAGGAAATTTTGATAGAAAGGTTAATTTTCAGCAGTGCATTTTATATATTTATAGTAGAACAGAAAGTTGCTTTAAATATGTTCTGTTCAGCTTGTTTTCAGTCTCAGTGGGTAGTAAAACAAAATAGTAATTTTGTTGGAAGAAAATAGAAATCAATTGGATACATTAACTATCCTGTAGGCTGTGAATTGAAAGACTTGCTTGAAAAAATGTGCTTTCCACAATGATATCTGAACCTCAAAATGTTCACTCTTCTTGGGGCACCTGGGTGGCTCAGTTGGTTAAGCGACTGCCTTCGGCTCAGGTCATGATCCCAGAGACCCGGGATCAAGTCCCACATTGGGTCCCACATTGCTCAGTGAGAAGCCTGCTTCTCCCTCTCTCACTCCCTCTGCTTGTGTTCCCTCTCTGGCAATGTTTCTCTCTGTCAAATAAATAAAATCTAAAAAAAAAAATAAAAATCACTCTTCTGGTACTTGGTCATTTAAAGAAAACTTCAGTTACATACATGTATTGAATGGGTAAATGCTATTTATTTGAGTATGGTTTACTAATATCAAGAAAAATCTAAATCCAATTTAAAGACAATTTGATTTTTTTGTAGACATGTAGGTAAGAGAAATGGATAAGTCATTATGTATACTACTTCAGTTGTCATGGAAATCAGTGGATGAAAATAAAGCGTTTTTCTCATGAACTTATTTTTTGCCCACTTGTCATTTCTGGTGATCCGTTCCTGATGCTTACAGGAAATGGGCTTTACATAGTACTTCTGTACATTTTTATGGTTTAAAGTGATCAGACCAACAAGTAGAATCACCCTACTTACATTCAATCAAAAACTGTCTTATATGGCTGTTTTATGTATTAGATGCTATTAAATGCTTTAAAGCAGAGAAAAATAATCTATTCCAAAGAAGTATAGGAAGGCAGACAAAATTGTATTGAGTCATTACACATATCATTTTAGTGTTTGCTCTATATACACTGGAAAAGCTATTTAGGCTCAGAAGAAAAAAAGGAAGAAATGGCAAGCATAGTCAGTCTTTTACTGAAAGTGCATATACTTTTTTCAGTACATTTAGGAATAATATTCCATTTACTGAGAGCTGATTACTCCCTTTGGTATTCCATTCAAAAGTTGGGTTTGGGGTAGGATATACCAAATTCTAAGCAATGAATTTATTTTACAATTCCCATAACCATAAATAAAAATACAAGTATCCAGAATGTTCTATCAAAATGGTTACTCTATGATAACCAAAATGAAGGAAGGTCTAGTTAAGCCAAATTTGTCTAAAGAAAAAGAGCTTACATAGTTCATAAAGCAATTCAAAATTTTGGCTTTTTGAAAAAAGATTTTGTTTATTCAATAGAGAGACAGCACAAGCAGGGCAAACAGCAGAGGGAGAGGTAGAAGCAGGATCCTCACTGAGCAGGGACCCTGACACAGGTCTTAATCCCAGGCCCCTGGGATCATGGTGTGAGCCCAAAACAGACACTTAACCCACTGAGCCACCCAGGTGCCTCCATAAAGCAATTTTAAATACATAAAGATGCTGTTTAAATAAGAACATGCTGCAGGGAGCCAAGTGAGTTGTCAGACTTGAAGACAAGGAAAATAGACTTGAATTGGAGAGAATAATTATGGGCCATGCAACAGGAATATTAGTTACATTTCAGAAATAAATGAAATTACTTAGGAACAGTGGTTTCAAATGAAATGATAAAGAGTAATTATACAACAAGAATAACAATTTTGTTGGTAAATTGACAGCCAACGCCTAGGGTGCTGTCCAAGGTACTGAATCCTGGGTTATTGGAACCTTATGGTGTTTGTCTCAATCCTCACAGCCCCTCATTAGTAGGCCTTTATTCCCATTTGATGGATAAGGACATTGAAGCCCTCTCTACCTACATTATCATTGTGTTGTGAATCACATCATGTGTCTGTGCATTTCTTTTACTGGGCTTTTTATTTCCCATCCATCAATCTGTCTGTCTTTATTTTAGTGCTACACTATCTCATCTCTTCTGGCTTCATAATAAGTATTAGGTTTAATAATGTAAATTGTACAAAACTGCTTCCTCTTCTCTCTCCTTCTCAAAGAATTTTATCATTCTTCTCAGTCTTTTAGCATTAAATTCCCTATAAGTTTAGATTGAGCTTGTCAATTTCATCTATATATCTTGCCAGAATGTTTATTTATTTTTCCATAAATTCAAAAATTATCATAGAGGAAGTTGGTATTTTTAAACATTTCCTTCCTGCCTGTAAATGTAATGTATTTTTCTATTTATTTCTGTGTTTACTAATTTTTCTTTTTTTTTAGTTTCACTGTAGCTATCTTTATATACTTTGTTAGATTTACTGTTACATATTTAAATTTGATGCTATTGTATATGACATTTAAAATTTTATTTCCCATTTATGTTGCTGGTATATTCAAATGCAATAGATATATTTTATCTTTGCCTTATACACAATTCCCTGCCAAATTCACTTAGTAAATTTAATATTTATGCATTATTTTGGATTTTCTTGGTACATTTGGTTTTAATGGCAAATAACAATAGCATTTCCTCCCAAGCATTATGCTTTTTCCTCTCTTCTGCACGGCCAGAACTTACAATATGTGGTGGAAAAGTATTGATAATCGACATGCTTGTTTCATCTAGATATGAAGGTTCATTATTTCAAGATTTCATCATAGCATTTATTATAGGATATCAGTTATTCTTTATCAGGTTTAGGAAACTTCCATTTCTAGTTGATGGGAAAGGTCAGGAAAATGTTTCTGTGGTCCACTCTAACTTGGAACCATTCAGGGGAGTACATCCTGGAAAACCTAGTCCAGCTGAACTAAATTAATATAAAATAAACCAAGCATGATATCTGTCTCTTCTATTAAATCATGAGTTTTATGAAGTAGCAATCTTATTTTCTGTCCATTTTTTTTTATCCTCAGTGCTTAAGGTTTGCCACATAGCAGACACTCAACAATAATTCATTAATAAATGAATATTGAAAAACTTGTTAGTAGTAAAAAATCATGTTCAGAGATATAAAACACTTAAAAAATAAATCATGAGATAATTTGTTAAAAATTATTGCATTGTGAAGACTATGTACATATATGGACAAGGTACATTACAAATTACTAATAGCACTGTCTGTGTGTGATGTTTGTGGGTATGTTTATGTGTAATGTAAATTTTCTTCCTAAAAGTAACAAAAGTTATATTTAGAAAATTGCATAAGCACCCCTACAACTTAATATTTTCCAGAGTTAACTTACCAGATTCTCAACTTCCTTTCATTAGATGATATTGTAAATCTTTCAATTTGAAAATAACATTTTATTATCATCATCTAACTATTCATTGGAAACTTATATTCTACTTATTGATTCTTACCTTTTTTCCCAACTGATTTCCTATTCTTCATAACTTCTTTGAAATTGACCTTATAGAATCTTAGAAATTATCTTTGCAACCATCATGCCTGCTACAGTGTATGTATTTTTCAGTATGTGTCAATGATAGTGTGAGGAATAATGGAAGACAGGGAGCATTAGTCACTCAGGTGAACAGGTAAAGTTTATACACTTTCACAAGTACAATGATTGAGATATGCATGAATAAGTCTCCTGCAGTTTGCTTAATACAGCCTTCTTAGGGAGGATTACAATATTTCTCTCAGGATGCTTTATTAGAATAACATTGATAGGTAGTTTTTCTTTTTTTTTTCTTTAAGATTTTATTTATTTATTTTACAGAGAGAGAGAGCACAAGTAGGCAGAGAGGAGGAAGCAGGCTCCCTGCTGAGCAGAAAGCCCAATGCCGGCCTCGATCCCAGGACCCTGAGATCATGACCTGAGCCAAAGATGGAGGCTTTAACCCACTGAGCCACCCAGGCACCCTGATAGGTAATTTTTCAAAGTGAAATAGCTTTTTTACTCTGATGGTAATCATCATTAACACTTTTATTTCACTGGGTCCAGATGAAAAATAGAGAAGACCAACAACATTTATTTTTTGAGCAAAATGTAATATAAAGAATGGTTGTATAATGGGATTGGGGAACCAACCAGGCAAAAAGACAAAACCAGGTAGCAGTGATAATGATTCGTGAAGAAGCAACCAACTCTATGTGGAAGGGAACAACAGAAGAGATTGCAGTTGCTAAACCCAGCAGCTTAGGAGGTCCTAGGGAGGAGGTATCTGGATTTCTGAAGAAGGGATCCCAGCCAGCTGTCACTGAGGAGAACAAGAGGAGACTGGTTATGTGACTATCTGAAAACACTAGAACTGACACCGATGAGAAATGTGGTTTTCATAATCTCAACCCCAGCATTACAGAGCAGAATATGAGTGTGGGTTTGAAGCTGAGGTTCATTACCTTCACAATCAGTACAATTATCAATTTAATTTTCTGAAAATCGTAAACAAAACAAATAGAAATAACATTCATTGGAATACCACTACTCAAAAAATAATTGCTAATGTTTTGGTAAATATTTCAAATGTTGAAAACTTTGCAACTGTAATATAAACTTTTATTTAAACAAAGTCTTAGTAATGGACCCTGATTTATTCAATAAATAATATGTTATGCATTCCTTTCCATGTCAGTAATTTAAATATATATTGCCATTTTAATGACTGGTTAGGATTCTATTATATAAGTATACTCTAACATCATTCTGCTACTCTAATTATGTTTTTTTAGGCAAATTTCATTTTTCACCATTATCTATATAAATAATAATATATAGATATCCATAGGGAAAGAAGCTAGTGGGCATGTACAGTTATCTCCCTATTATTCATTCCTTTCTTTGTTAAAACAACTCTTTTGAGTATGGCTGACCACAGTGTTACATTAGGTATAGGGGTACAGCATAGTGAATAAGCTTCTCTGTATGTTATGCTTTGCTCATCACAAGTGTGGCTACTACCATCTCTCACCATTCAAAGTTATTAGAATATCACTGACTATACTCCCTATGCTAAGCCTTTTATTCCAATTATTTATACATTCCAAAACTGGAAGCCTGTTTCTCCCATTCCTTTTCACCCATTTTGCTCATCATACAGTACCCGCCCCCCACCCAAGTATAAATTTCTATTTGAAAGATGGCTAGGACAAATTTTATCTGAGTTTTATATGATATACAATGTTAAATTGCCCTTCAGAAGCTTTGGAGCAATTTAAATTTTTGTAAATTTTACAAATTTGGGAGCTTCAAAAGATGTCTTTTTTCCATATTACCAAACTTAGGTTTATCAATATTAGTAATTTTTTTAAAATGCAGTGATTCAAAAGGTCATATTTTTCGAATTGGGATTTACTAGTAAAGCTAAACATATTACAAATTTTTTATCCTTTTTTTTAAGATTTTATTTGTTTATTTGACAGAGAGAGATCACAGGCAGGCAGAGAGAGAAGAGAAAGCAGGCTCCCTGCTGAGCAGAGAGCCTGATGCAGGCCTCAATCCCAGGACCCTGAGATCATGACCTGAGCTGAAGACAGAGGCTTTAACCCACTAAGCCACCCAGGCACCCAAAATTTTTATCTTTTTCACATTTTTATTTTTAATATAAAATTTGTCTTTTCATCAACTTTGCCCATGTTCCTAATGAAGGACTAGATTTTCTAAAATTAATTAACTTATTTTCAGTGTTCCAAGATTCATTGTTTATGCCCCACACCCAGTGTTCCATGCAATACGTGCCCTCAGTACCCACCACCAGGCTCACCCATCTCCCCATCCCCTCCCCTCCAAGACCCTCAGTCTGTTTCTGAGTCCAGAGTCTCTTATGTTTCGTCTCCCTCCCCGATTTATCCTACTTCCCATTTTGTTTCCTTCTTCTACTGTCCTCTATATTACTCCTTACGCACCACAAATAACTGAAACCATGTGATACTTGACTTTCTCTACTTGGCTTATTTCATTCAGCATAATCTCTTCCAGTCTGGTCCATGTTGCTACAAAAGTTGGATATTTATCCTTTCTGATGGAGGCATAATATGCCATTGTATATATGGACCTTATCTTCTTTATCCATTCGTCTGTTGAAGGGCACCTTGGCTCTTCCCACAGTTTGGTGATTGTGGTCATTGCTGCAATGAACATTGGGTTCATATGGCCCTTTTTTTCATTACATTTGTATCTTTGGGATAAATACACAGTAGTGCAATTGCAGGGTAATAGAGTAGCTCTATTTTTATTTATTAATTTATTTTAGGAATCTCTACACTGTTTTCCAAAGTGGCTACAACAACTTGCATTCCCACCAACAGTGTAAGAGGGTTCCCCTTTCTCCACAGCCTCTCCAGCACTTGTTGTTTCCTGTCCTGTTAATTTTGGCCATTTTGATTGGTGTAAGGTGGTATCTCAGTTTGGTTTTGATTTGAATTTCCTGGATAGCTAGTGACAATGAGCACTTTTCATGTGTCTGTTCGCCATTTGTATATCTTCTATGGAGAAGTGCCTCTTCATGTCTCCAGCCCATTTTTTGATGTGATCATCTTCTTTTTGGTTGTTGAGTTTGAGTAGTTCTTTATAGATCTTGGATATCAACCCTTTGTCTGTAGTGTCATTTGCAAATATCCTCTCCCATTCCATGAGTTGCCTCTTTGTTTTGTTGACTGTTTCCTTTGCTGTGCAGAAGCTTTTTATTTTGATGAAGTCCCAGAAGTTCATTTTCGCTTTTGTCTCCTTTGCCTTTGGAGACGTGTCTTGAAAGAAGTTGCTGTGGCCAATGACAAAGAGATTACTGCCTCTAGGATTTTGATAGATTTCTGCCTCACATTGGGGTCTTTCATGCATTTCAAGTTTATCTTTGTGTGTGGCATAAGAGAATGGTCTAGTTTCATTCTTCTATATGTAGCTGTCCAATTTTCGCAGCACCATTTATTGAAGAGACTGTCTTTTGTCCACTGGATATTTTTTTTTGCTTTGTCGAAGATGATTTGACCATAGATTTGTGGGTCCATAACTGGACTCTCTACTCTGTTCCATTGGTCTATCTGTCTGTTTTTGCGCCAGTACCATGCTGTCTTGATTATCACAGCTTTGTAATAAAACCTGAAATCAGGTAACGTGATGCCCCCCAGCTTTGTTTTTCTTCTTCAACAATTTCTTAGCAATTCAGGGTCTTTTTTGGTTCCATATAAATTTTCGGATTGTTTGTTTCAATGCTTTGAAAAATGTTTGTGGAATTTTTATTGGAATGGCATTGAAAGTATAGATTGCTCAGTATAGACATTTTAACAATGTTTATTCTTCTGATCCATGAACATGGAATGCTCTTCTATCTTTTTGTGTCTTCAATTTCTTTCATGAGTGTTCTATAGTCCCTCGAGTACAGATCCTTAACTTCTTTGGTTAGATTTATTCCTGAGTATCTTATGGTTTTTGGTGCTAAAGTAAATGGAATCGATTCTCTGATTTCCCTTTCTATATTTTCACTGTTAGTGTATAAGAATGCAACTGGTTTCTGTGCATTGATTTTGTATCATGAAGGACTAGGTTTACACAAGGACCTGTAGTTTTAGAGAATTAGCTATATCTGTTGCTGCATTTTTTTTTACCCAGTTCATCATGTATCTTTAGAATTTGTATATATTTTATTTATAGTTCATCTTTAGAATTTCTTTGCCATGCTGATAATTTTTTTGTAAGATCACACCTGTTATTTTCTTTATTATTTATTTGATTTGTTTTGTTTTTTAAAGATTTTATTTATTTATTTGACAGAAAGAGATCACAAATAGGCAGAGAGGCAGGCAGAGAGAGAGGGAAAAGCAGTCTCCCTGCTGATCAGAGATCCCAATATGAGACTTGATCCCAGGACCTTGAGATCACTACCTGAGCTGATGGCAGATACTTAACCCTCTGAGTCACCCAGGCACCCCTTGTTTTTTGTTTTTTTTTTTTTTGTTTTTTTTTGCTAGATTTACACATATCTTTTCTACTCTAAGAAAAATATGATTACAAATAATAAATAAATGCATATATTGTTTCAATAGATTTACTTTTTTATCACCTTTCTCTGATTATTTAATTGAACATCACAAATTGTTATCAAATGAGAATAGTTTAAACCATTTGAAAAACTATTATTTTAATAATTATATATTAGAGCTTAAAGGCAAAACAGTATATACAAGGAAGATACAAAAAAAGTGATGGTAGGAAGAAATATTTAAATATGAAATGGTAAATACCTAAAAATCTTAAATTCATTAAATACTAGTTTTAAATGTGATTGATTTGTATTCTAGACTGAAGGAATAAATGATGTTTTACAAAAAAATTATATAACCCTTCATATTATTTAGTTTATAATAGAATAGTGTAAGAAAAATTTCAAGTCAGTAAAATCCATTCAAATGAAGGGTGAATCTTAAAAGATATCACATAAATATATTATCATGCATTACATATGTGTGCTTATTAAGAAACTGTTTGTTTTACCGTTGAATATAAGTAGCAATTGAGGAACTCAAATTGGAACAAGTGAGCATGCTTCACTTCTTTGGAAAAAATATACTTTATATAAATAGAAAGCATATATGTGATATCTAAATTAAGGGAAATCCATAGTTTAAACTTAATACAGTCATCATTAATAACATCATAACATACATAGAAACATAACAACATGCAAATAACAAAAATTTTTATGTTAAAATTATCATGTAATATTTGAATTATTCAAGATTTCTTGAGGCACACATGCATAAACTCTTTTTCAGGTAAAAAATGATAAAATAGAAATGCAAAGGAAATAATACATCTACATTGTGGTTGAGGACAACCATGTATCAGTGTTGCAGAATCAAACAATTCAGATTTGGAGATTCAGATTGAGAATTAAAGTTTCCCTATTATAGGCAGGTGAAATGACTTATAAGGAAGCATATTACAATTTCTTAATTTATAATAACAGATTCTAGACGAAGTGAAACATTAGCATTAGGGGAGAAATCTGTTTAAAGAAAAACTTCAGTTCTCTGGCTTTCTCCTCCTTGTACCTAAGCCTTCATAACCTAAATATAGCTTGACTTTACATTTTTTTCAAAGTGCCTTTTTATCTTCTTGTGTGTCAGTTTAATACAGGGCAAATTTACACTGAAACTAAATGTTCTAGAAGAAAATTAATGTAGTTTCACATGCTTTTAAAAGCAGACCTTTTTTCTTTTTTTTTTCATAATGAGAGCAGTGACTTTGGAAATGAATCTAAGTAAAATAAGCTGTTTTGTGTTATTTTTTAAGAGAAGCTAAATGTCTGTACAAAAAATATGTTTTCTTGTCTTTTGTAGTTGATTAGTTTGGAAAAAATTCATAAGAAATTTAATTTGAAAATTAATATACAATAAACCAAATAATAACTTCCCTATTGCCCCAAGGAAGTTATAGAGCACAAACTAAGTGAGGTCTCTTGTCATTACTGTTACTAGTATGGAGAAAATAAATCAACTGCCATTATGAATTCATATCAACCTCATTTTTTATGGTTTTCATTTTTATTATGAAATTATTAACTATAAAATATATACATAAACAATGTAAAATAAAATTAATATTTCATATAAAATGTATATAAGTGTACCTATATTTAGATATACATATACATACTGTATCCAATATAATGAAATAAAGTGAACAGTCTTCATCTGCCACAGAATATGTAATTAAACTTCTAATCCATTGGTTACCTTTAAATCAGTATTTTTTTCAGGAGTACTGTCTTTGGAGTATGTTGCTTGGAAAATCAATTTTGCTTCTCCTTTTCTTTTTAGTAGAACTATAATTGACATATAACATTACATTAGTTTCAGATGTATAGTATAATGATTTGTATTTTTATAGATTGCAAAGTAAATGGTCACCATAATAAGTCTTACAAACATCCCTCAACATATGCATAGTTACAAAAGGTTTTTTTCCTAGGGTAAGAATTTTTAAGATCTATTCTCTTAGCAACTTTCAAACACATAATACAATATTATTAACGTAGTCACCATGCTGTACATTACATTTGCATGATTTATTTATTTTATGCCTGGAAGTATGTACCTTTTGACCTCTTTTACCAACTCCCATTTCCTGCCTCTGGCAAACACCAGTGTGTGCTTCATATCTATGAGCTTTTTTTTGTTTTCTTTTTTCTTTTAGATTGCTCATATGTGTGAGATCATACGGTGTTTGTCTTTCTCTGCCTTACTGGTTTCACTTAGCATAATGCCCTCAGTGTCCACCCATGTTAGCAATGGCATGACTTTGTTCTTTTTTATGGCTAAAAAGTATATGACATCAATAACTGTTGGGATCTCCTGGCGCCCGCTAGTTTGAGGCCATTAGTGGATGTTGGCTGGGGTGGCCTCTTGGGCCTCTCCGGAATACTTCCACAGACTTGACCTAGCTTAATCTTTGCCCACAGGCAGGCTGCTGAATTTAGCCCCACCCAGCGGTCTGGCCTGAAACCTGCCTAAGGCCTTAGTGATAGCTACGTAATGAGTCCCTCTTGGCCTCTGCTACTTCCTTCTTTTACTCCCTCCTTTCCTCTCTATATAGCTGTGTCTCTGATACAATAATCTGAGATCTGTGCCTTCATGGCTGACTCAACTCCCGGCTCTGTGTGGTTTCTTTCCTGGTTTCAGGGTGGGGGCCGGGCCCTCGACACTTCTCATCTTGCTCAGCCCCCGGAGGATAACTGGCTGGTCCTGCTATCCCTCTCCTGTACCATTGTTGCGGAGAGCAACAAATAACATATGTAAAAATATTTATATGTAATATGTAAATATTTATATATAATATATTTTATACTTGTATTTCTTGTATTTAATAAATTATTATATTTATATATTTTATATATAAATTACATATTAAGCATAAATACATATTTTGTATATAAAATTATATTTACTTTCATGTCCTGTTTACTATGAACAAGGCTGTAATGAATATGGTGTGTATGTCTCTCTCTCTTTGAGTTAGTGTCTTAGTATTCTTCAGATAAATTTCCAAAGTGTAATTGCTGGCTAAAATGGTAGTTCCTTAAAAAAAAAAAAAAAGTTTTATTTATTTATTTGAGAGAGAGAGTGACAGAGATATAGCAGCAGAGATAACAAGTGAGCACATGAGTGGGGTGAAGGGAGAAGCAGGCTCCCACTGACCAGGGAACCTGATGCAGGGCTCAGTTCAGTACTGTGGGATCATCATGGCCTGAGCTGAAGGCAGCTGTTTCACTGACTGAGCTTCCCAGTCCCCCTCCCCAGTAGTTCTAGTTTTTAATTTTTTTGGGAACCTCCATTCTGTTTTCTATAGTAACTACCCCCATTTTATAATCCCAGCAGTGTACAAGGGTGCTTTTTTCTCTACGCCTTGCCAGAACTTCTTTTCGCTAGTTTTTTTGATGATTAGCTATTGTAACAGGTATGAAGTGATACTTCATTATGGTTTTGATTTGTCTATTCCTAGTGATTAGTGATGTTGATCACCTTGGCACTTGGCTATCTGTATGCATTCTGTTGTTTGGAAAAAATATGTCTATTCAGATCTGTGCCCATTTTTAAATTGGATTGTTTGTTCTTTGCTTTTGAGTTGTAAGAGTTCATTATATATTTTCGATATTCATCTCTTCTCAGATAATTTGTAAATATTTTCATTCCTTCAGTAGGTGTCTTTTCATTGTGTTAAATTATTATTATTATTTGCTGTGCAAAAGCTTGTTTATTTTTGCTTTTCTTGCTTTGGCTTTTGGTCAAACTCAAAAAAACATTGCCAAAATTGAGGTCAGAGAGCTTACCAGCTGTAATTTTTTCTGAAAAAAAATATGATTTTAGGTCTTATATCCATTCATGTCTTTAATCCATTTTAAGTTAGTTTTCGTGTACAATTTTAGAGTAGTCCAGTTTCATTTTTTAACATGTGGCTGTCCCGTTTTCCCAGTACTACTTATGAAGAGACTGTCCTTTCCCCATTGCATATTCTTGATTTCTTTATCATAAATTAATTGACCATATATGTGTGAGTTTATTCCTGGGTTCACTGTTCTGTTCCATTGATCTATGTATCTGTTTTTATGACATTATCATTTTGCTTCTGTTTTGATTACTATAGCTTTGTAATATAGTTTGAAATCAGGAAGCACAATCCTTCTACATTTGATCATAAGATTGCTTTGGTTATTTAGAATCTTCTGTTGTTCCACGCAAATTTTAGGATTCTTTGTTCTGTTTCTTTGAAAAATAGTATTAGAATTTTGATAGGGATTGCATTGAATCTAAAGATTGCTTTGTGTAGTGGGGACATTTTAATAACATTTTTTCTTGTCCATAAGGATGGGATGTCTTTTTGTGTCTTCAGTTTCTTTCATCAGTGTTTTATTTTCTTCACTCTACAAGTCTTTTACCTCCTTGGATAAATTTATTTCTAGGTATTTTGTTTTCTTCAATGCAATTATAAATGGGATTGTTTCCTTAATTTCCCTTACTGGTAGTTTGTAATTAAGGTATAGAAATGCAACTATGTTTAAAAATCAATTTTATATCCTGTACTTTTACTGAATTTGTTAGTTCTATAGTGTTTCAATGGAGATATTAGGGTTTTCTACATAACTATTGTGTCATCCAAAAAAACTGACCATTTTACTTCTTCCTTCTAGATTGGGGTGCCTTTTATTTTTTCCTTTCTGTTCAGTTGCTCTGCAAAGCATGTCCAATACTATGTTGAATAAGAGTGGAGAGAGTAGGTACCTCTGTCTTCTACCTGATCTTAGAAACCTTTTAGGTTTTTACCATTGAGTATGATATTAGCTGTGGACTTGTCATTTTTGTTGTGGTATGCTCCCCCTATGCCCACTATGTTGAGAGTTTTTATCCTAAATGGGTGTTGAGTTTTGTCAAAAGCTTTTCTTCTATTGAGCTGATAGCAGAATGTTTATCCTTTGTTTTGTTAATGTGGTATATAGCATTGATAGATTTGTCAATGTTAAACTATACTTGGAACCTCGTAATAAATCCCAATTGACTATGTTGTGTAATGCTTTTAATGTATTGTTGAATTAACTTTGCTAACATTTTGCTGAGCTTTTTTGCAACTATGTTCTTCAGGGATATTGCCTTTAATTTTTGTCCTTGAGGCATCTTTCGTCTGGCTTTGGCCTCAGAGTAATACCTCATAAAATTAGTGGAAGTGTTTCCTCCTTTGCTACTTTTTGGAAGATTTTGAGAAAGATTGGCATTCACTGTTTTTTTCAAGTATTTCATAGAATTCACCCAGTTAATTCTGGTCCTGGTCTTGGTCCTGGGCTTTTGTTTGGTGGGAAGTTTTTGTTTACTGACTTACATTTCCTTAGCAGTAAGTAGTCTGTTCAGATTTCTTTTTAATGATTTCATTTACTTATTTGAGAGAGAGAGAGAAAGAGTGCACCTGTGTGAATGCGTGTGTTGAGAGGAGAGGAGTAGAGGAAGGGAGAGGTACAAGCCGACTCTATGCTGGTCATGGAGACCAACTCAGGGCTAGATCTCATGACCCTGAGATCATGACCTGAACTAAAATCAAGAGACAGCCACTTAACTGACTGAGCCACCCAGCTGCCCCTGTTCAGGTTTTCTATTTTTCATGATTCAGTCTTGATAAGTTTTGTGTTTCTAACAATGTATCCATTTCTTTTAGATTATCTAATTTGGTGGTGTATGTTGCATAGTAGTCTCTTGTGATCCTTTACATTTCTGGTATCCATTGTAACATCTCCTCTTTCATTTTTGATTTTATTTATTTGAGCCCTCTTTTTTTTTTTTTCTCATGGTGAAAGTTTGTCCATTTCATCTTGTCAAAGAACCAGCTCTTTGTTTCATTGATCCTTTCTATTTTCATTTTACTCTCTATATCAATCACTTCTGTTATGATTTTGTAATTTCTTTCCTTCTACTAACTTTGGGCTCCATTTGTTCTTCTTAATCTAGATTCTTGAGATGTAAGTTTAGATTGTTTATTTGAAATTTTTCATGATTTGTGATATAACCATTTATTTCTATAAAACTTCCCTCTTTGAACTGTTTTTTGTGACCTCCCATAAGTTTTGGCATATTGTATTTCCTTTTTCATTTGTCTGAAGGCATTTTTAACAATTTCTTTTGGGGTGTTTCTGTTATATTCCATTGACCTTTGTGTCTGTTTTGGTGGAATAGAATAGAAAACCCAGAAATGAACCCACAACTATATGGTTAATTAATCTTGACCAAGCAGGAAAGAATATCCAATGGGAAAAAGTCTCTTTGACAAATGGTGTTGGGAAAACTGAATAGCAAAATACAAAAGAATGAAAAAGTTGTTTTCTTATACCATACACTACAATAAATTCGAAATGATGAAAGACCTAAATGTGAGATGGGAAACCATCAAAATCCTAGAGGAGAACATAGGCAGTAACTAATGTCTTTGACATCAGCTCTAGCAACTTCTTACCAGGTATGTCTCCTAAGGCAAGGGAATCAAAAACAAAAATAAACTATTGGGACTACATCAAAATAAGCTTCTGTACCATGAAGGAAACAGTCAACAAAACTAAAAGGCAACCTGAAGAATGGGAGAATATTTGAAAATTACATATCTGATAAAGGGTTAGTTTCCAAAATCTATAAAGAACTTAAAAACTCAATATCCCCAAAATGAATAATCCAATTAAAAAATGAGAAGACATGAATAGACATTTTTGCAAAGACATACAGATGGCCAACAAGTACATGAAGAGATATTTAATATCATTTACCACCAGGGAAATGCAAACCAAAACCCAATAGAGGTATTGTTTCACACCTGTCAGAATAGCTAAAATCAACAGCTCAAGAAGCAACAGGTGTTGGTGAGGCTATAGAAAAGGGGAACATTCTTGTACTATTTATGGCAATACAAACTGTGCAGCCATTCTGGAAAACAGTGTGAAGTTTCCTCAGAAAGTTAAAAATAGAAATACCTTATGATCTAGTAATTGCATTACTAGGTTTAGCCAAAGAATAGAAAAATTCTAATTTAAAAAGATACATGCAGATTCATGTGTGTAGCAGCATTATATACAATAGCCAACTTATGGAATTGGCCTGTATCTGTAAATTGATGAATGGATGAAGAATGGTACAAATATATACATACACAATGGAATATTACTTGGCCATAAAGGGATGAAATCTTGCTATTTGCCATGACATGGGTGGAGCTAGAGAGTATTATGTTAAGCAAAATAAGTCAAAGATAAATACCAATAATTTCACTCATATGTGGAATTTAAAGCAAAGGGGGAAAAAAAGAGGCAAACCAAGAAATAGACTCTGAAGTATAGAGAACTAACGGTTACATGGTGGGGGGAGTTGGGGATGGGGGTTGGGTTAAACAGGTGATGGGGATTAAGGAGTGCATTTTGTGAGGAGAATCAGGTGTTGTATCCAAGCATTGAATCACTGTATTGCACACCTGAAATGAATATAACTATATGTTAATTAACTGGAGTTTAAATAAACACTAAAAAAATATAAAAATAAAAGTTCTATTTTGATTTATTCTTTGACCCATTAGTTTTTCAGTTACACATTATTTATTCTTTATACATTTGTGAATTTCCCAGTTTTCTTCTTGTAATCGATTTCTAGTTTGATACCATTGTGGTTGAAAAAGATGATTGATATGATTTCTTTCTTCTTAAATTTATTAATTTATTTTGTGGTCTAACATATGACCTGCCCTGGAGAACATTCCATGAACACTTTAGATGAGTGTGTATTTTGTTGCTTTTGGATAGAACATTCTGTATTTATTAAGTCCATCTGATCCAACATGATAGTTTTTCCTTTTCATAGATTTTGCCGCTAATCAGTTTCGGGTACTTTTTCTTTGGATTTTGTTAAAAGTAAGGAGAGCAGCACAATATATTACTTGGAAGAGGAAAGCATCTCAAAAATATGTAATTGTCTTGTATAATCTAAATTATAAGTACTTTCTGATATATTGTTTTAAAGTTGTACCCTTCTTTAGGAAATGGTATAAGATCTTAAATTAATATCTGTAGCTCCTAATTTTCTTTAATCTCATTAATTTTTTACTTCATTTGAGGCATCTGAAATTTTAACTATTTTATATAAACACTTAACTACTATATTCTATAGTAACCCCACCCCCCCACCCACAGCTCCCATCTGCAGCTTTGCTCCATATGGTTTCAGTTAGCCACAGTTAACTATGGTCAAGAAGCAGATGGTCCCCCTTCTGACATAGTGTCAGGAAGTCAGTAGTAGCCTAACACTACATCACAATCTGTATCATTCACCTCATTTAATCTCATCACATAGGTACTTATCATCTACAATCATCAGAAGGTAACTATAGTACAATAAGATTTTGATAGAAAGAAAGAAGGATCACAGTCACATAGCTTTCATTATAGAATAGGTGTGTTTGTCCTATTTTATTTGTTACTGTTGTTAAACTCTATAATACATATATATGTACAGGAAAAAATGTAGTTATATAGTGTCCATGGTTTCAGGCATCCACTGGAAATTTTGAAACCTAACCTCACAGATAAGAAGGGACTACTATATTTATGAAGTCAGATATCTTCTAATTTCAAGATCCAGATACATAACCAGAATGTGTACAGTGACTTGATTTATGAAAACAGAATGGGTAAAAAATATGGTTCCATGAGCAAACATGTTTATTTTAAAAGCACTTAAAGTATTTAAATAACGTCATGGCTGAACATGAACGCCAGCCACAGAAATATGTAAAAGGCATTCAACCCAGATTTATACCTGGATTCTTGTCTGTTGTGTGGTAATTTTCTGCAAATTCTGTGTGGTTTTATAGAGGATTCCACACACTTCGTGGCATGAATATCAGTTAACCATAATTTAGAATATTTTGTCCAATCTTTTTGAATCTGTGTTCTTCTATAGCTGTATTTCTAAAAATAAATATAAATTTAGTTTATTTACAAATTGTTACGCATACTATATATTCATTTTTTAGATGTTACAAAGCAAATTCACATTAGTTATTAAAGTAATAAGCCATTAATTTGGTAATTTTAAGTATATTTCTTTGTCCAGGAAGATGAAAGCATTTTTTTTATTTGAGCATCTCAAATATATTTTCAGAGTTTGATGATTAGAAAACTTGATGAATGTATATTTATTCTTGTACCATGTTTAGACAATACAGAGTCCTGTGATAAGAGTGCCTAGGTGGAAGAAACACATGATTTCTATCTTAATTTCATATTATTTAGTAAGGGAGATAAAATGAAAAACTAATATGGAAAGAAATAGATTATGTAGAAGAGATTAAATAACCTCATGCTGATCCAGAAGATCAAAAAATCTATTAGAAAAACAAAGATTTGGTATATTGTGAAGTGAACATTCTGAGAAATAATTAGAGTTCCAGTTGACAAAGACAGGTTATCTCAATTACAGGAAACAAAGAGAAAGACAGAAGTACTAAAAATAAAAAAGACTTATTCCTAGGTCAGTGAGGAAACCATACATGTGGAGCATGTCCATCACAAAATAATGGTGACAGACTCAGTGTGTTTCAAAGAACTTCTTTATATATACCATTACTTGAACAAATTACAACGAGCTCAGTGTATGTTAAAAGATATTACATGCAGCATCAACATCTCATTAATTAATTAATTAATTAATTAATTTATTATTTGTTTTTAAATATTTTATTTATTTGACAGATAGAAACACAGCCAGAGAGGAAACACAAGCAGGGGGAGTGAGAGAGGGAGAAGCAGGCTTCCTGCCTAGCAGGAAGCCCAATGCGGGGCTCGATCCTGGGTCTCTGTGATCATGACCTGAGCCGAAAGCAGTCACATAAACAACTGAGCCACCCAGGTGCTCCTGTTTAATTTTTTTACAAAATTGAGTAGAGTTGAGACAATGTTATATTACACATAGGTATATAATATAGTGGTTCAACTTCTCTCTGTTATGCTAATTATATGTAGCATCTCATTTAATCTAAATAAAGATATCCTGTAATACCTACTATTCATCTCAGTTTTTACACATAAAGAGCTCCAGACTCAGATACGGTCTAACCTCCGAGATACTGTGGTTCATTTCCAGACAAATGTAGTAGTGACTATCATAGTAAAGCAAGTCAGATGATTTTTTTTTATTTTTCAGTGCATATACACATTATATTTACCCTATATTATAGAGTATATAATAGCATTATATCTAAAAAACAATGTACATACTTTAATTAAAAATACTTCATTGCCTATACTGTAACCTGACATTAATACAGCACTGGATTGAATTAAAAAAAATACAGAACATGTTTACTCCCAGAAAAAATACTTCATTGTTAAAAGAAATGCTGTTGTCTGAACTTTCAGCAAGTTGAAATTACTGATTTCAGGCCATATGATAAGTATACTAAATAATAACAAAAAAGTTTGAAATATTGTGAGAATTACCAAAATATAACAGAAGTGAACATATAGTGCACAAATGCTGCTGGAAAATGGTGCCAATAAATAGGGATTGTCACAAAGCTTTCATCTGTAAAAACACAGTATCTGCACAGTGCAACAAGGTGAAGTGCAGGAAGACCGAGTATGGCTATATTTAGGTGATGTTGCTAAAGTAGAACAGCTGGACACAGAAGTTGGGACATGAACCAAGTTGAGTATGATTCCAAAAATTGTCTTTGTAGTTATTGTGTAACAGAAGCAGCATTCCAAACTGCCTTCCTTACCCTCAGATAATTCTTTGGGATGACAAGGTGTTACCTTGGAGAGCTATTAGAGAATGGCCAGGCTTACTTATTTGTACTTAAAAAAAAAAAAACTTACACAACATTCTGTTATTTGCCACTTATTTTTGTTGATTTGGTGATCGTGTCTAATTGTTATCAGTGCCAGGCTTTGCAAAACAAATGGTAGGAGCACATGGACATTTTTTTTTTAAAGATTTTATTTATTTATTTATTTGACAGAGGGAAACACAGCCAGAGAGGGAACACAGGAAGGGGGAGCAAGAGAGAAAGAGAGAAGCAGGCATTCTTCCGAGCAGGGACACCGATGCGGGATCCTGGGATCATGACCTGAGCCAAAGGCAGTTGCTTTACCAACTGAGCCACCCAGGTGCCCCGCGCATGGACATTTTTAATGACCTTTTGAAAAGCTCAAATCAGCATAGAGTGAAAATCCAATATTATTGCCTACATTTCTGTTTAGTTACACCTACTTCCTCCATGTATTTCAGCATTATCAAATTAGATAAGTGAAAGTATGACAAAAAAGAAAAATAAGTGTTATATATTCATCATTATGATCATGCAAATTAAAGTATTTTTATTGTAGCAAATAAATGAAATGATTATCCATAGAAATGCTACCGAACAGAATTTATGCAAAAAATAGACTAAGCAATTATCATATTGATAGTAAAAGCTTAATAAATTCTTTTTTATTCTGTTATATGGCTGTCCAGAAAGTGCTGGTTTTTGTTTATCAATTACTGCCTGTTGGACAAACAGCTGTCTAAACCCATAGGCAGGACAGAGAGTAAACAATA
This sequence comes from Spilogale gracilis, assembly GCA_004023965.1. Taxonomy (NCBI): domain Eukaryota; kingdom Metazoa; phylum Chordata; class Mammalia; order Carnivora; family Mephitidae; genus Spilogale; species Spilogale gracilis. The sequence continues at coordinate 27,617 of PITA01007350.1, forward strand.
GCATCTTTCAGTTATGCAAAATGCAGATGAACAGTTCCACAGAACAACCTTGACCAGTCTGAGAACCTGGGAGAAAAAAGCTGTTAAAGGCAGCAGCATAAAAGTCAGCCAATATTTTAAGAATTTAGTGCCTAATAATAATAATAATAATAATAATAAATAATTAATAATAGTAATATATTAAAGATATATATATCTTCAAAGAAAAGACTGTGGTAAAATGTTCCCAAATTGGGCAACGTGACTTCTTCTAGTTACAGTTACTTTATTGTTAATTACTTGGGGAGAAATAAACCCTTCTTATTATGACTGGTAGTTTGGCAAACGCTGTAAGAGAAAACACAAAGACCTCCAACTTAGAGTAAGTTGTTGGAATCATCATATAGCACACCCTAGAACACCTCTCTTTTATTCTTATGGTAAGCATCTTTGATGCATCATGTTCCCTTGAAGTAATTTGCATAAGGGGATTCTGTTAATTTGATTTCATTGGTAAGCATTTAATTTGTTTAATACTATAGCATGTTTTTTTCCCCTGTTATTGAGAGAGAAAAAAAAAAAAACTTACCAAAGGATAAGATAAATAAAAGTAGAGAGAGGAACTAAGCAATTAGGAAATGAGATTCTGATAAAATAAATAGAACCCTTTTATAGTTTCCTGTAGTCTTTTTCTTTTTTTAAAAAAAGAATCATTTCAATTACTTATGCATCTTTTTTTTTTTGAGATTTTATTTATTTATTTGACAGAAACACAACTAGAGGGGGAACACAAGCAGGGAGAGAGAGAGAAGGAGAAGCAGGCCTCCCACCAAGCATGGAGCCCGGTGTGTGGCTTGATCCCAGGACTCCAGGATCATGACCTTAGCTGAAGGCAGTCGCCTAACCAACTGAGCTACCCAGGCACCCCAGTTTCCTATAGTTTTTAAAATCACCTAGAAATTCTCTATTTTATTTATTGTGTCAGCATGAAAATATTAATCTTTAGTTAGAATAAAAGTAAAGTATTTCTGATTTCCTATGATAAAATGCTGGTTTCGGTAATTCTAAATATCTCTTAACTTGCTAAAATTCACTGAAATGTCAAATGTTATAAAGACTCTTCTGGATATTGATAAAAGATAAGATAATGAAAACCACATATTCTAATTTGCATGGAGAACTCATTAGATCAATAGCAACAAAATTAGGATTCCTACCTAAAGACCTAATGACATATGATAAGCAAACACAGTAATAATAACAGGAAGATATTGCTTGATTTTTTAAAGAAGTTTGTAGAACAAAATTCCATTTGTAATTAATATTCTCATTTTATTCAGTTGTACTAATCAAGCTACACTTTAATATGGCATAAATTTCATTATGCCAAAGCATTCTTAAAGCCTTTGAAGATTGCCTGAGAATGTGAAATAGTGCTAAAAAGAAAAAAGAGAAAAACAACAGATTTTAAAAAATATTTCAGTCCTATATTAATGGGGGAAAATACTGTTGTTGCTTTCTTTTTTTTTGCTGATGACATCATGACATTTTTATCCTTTTAATAAATTCAGGATTGATGTAAACAGCTGTAAAAGCATTTGTCACTGAACACCTCTGCAAAATCAAAAATATGCTAAAATTATGGAAATGAATTAAAGATTTTATTTATTTATTTGACAGAGGGAAACACAGCCAGAGAGGGAACACAGGAAGGGAGAGCAAGAGAGAAAGAGAGAAGCAGGCATCCTGCCGAGCAGGGACACCGATGCGGGATCCCGGGATCATGACCTGAGCCAAAGGCAGTTGCTTTACCAACTGAGCCACCCAGGTGCCCCGCGCATGGACATTTTTAATGACCTTTTGAAAAGCTCAAATTAGCATAGAGTGATGTAGGTTAAGGAAATACTTACTTTATAATTAAAGCTAATCCATCAACAATCCCAATCAAATTAACCTAATCATTTAAAATCAGCATTGCACAACTAAATAAATACAATGAATCCAAGGGAATATTTATGTAATAGTATTTTCAGCACCATAAATTGATGACCCAAATTTTGATATTTGAAAGACCTTGACAGATAGATGTCATTTAAATAATGGAATGAATGACATTGCTTCAGAGAAAAAGTAGAGAGGAAAAGAAGTCCAGAACAGATGCTGCAGACAGTTTTCATTTATTGGTCAGATAGACAATGACTTAAGGAGACTGAATGGTAGCAGAAAATTAGACTGGAGAAAAAAATAGATACCCTTCACCTCCACCCAATAATGGAATTGTCAGTATTTTGCATAATGCTAGCTGGTAGAGTGCTGTGAGGATGGTCAAGTGACTGTTGCACTTTTAGCAATATGGAGAGTGAAAGTGCCACACCAGAGCACTATCAGGGCATAGAAGGGAATAAATCGGATTGGACTGGTCTAAGGTGAGGATAGGAAATGAAAAATCAGTTGTTGAAAATGCACCTGGTGTGTGGTAGTAATCATCTTGACTCTCCCCTGAAAAATGAACTGAAAAAATTATCACATTTAATCACTGGGCAGTGGAATCACTGAGATGTGAAAGGCAAGCTTAATAATCAGTTTTAGAATTACCACTAACCCTACATTGCTATCTATCTCTAGTAAACAGTAATAGAAAAATAGCTCACTTATATTACAAACTAGTTAAAACTGTGAAATATGCAGTTTATTTACCTTCCTCATTAATTCAAATCAGTATGATAGATAGGAAGGAAAATTGGAGGGTGGTGTGGATGACACAGTTGGTTAAGCAGCCCACTCTCGGTTTTGCCTCAGGTCATGATCTCAGGGTCCTGAGCTGGGGCCCCATTTCAGGCTCATTGCCGGGGACCAGCCTCGGCAGAGATGTAGGGCCCAAACCACAGGATATCTAGCAGGTGAAATAATGACACAGACACGGAAATCTGATGCAAGCTGACAGATCCGAGGTCAAGAGAGACCTATGACTCAGGATCAGGTTCACGCTCTGGCTTTTTAGCTCTGGCTTTCTAGCTCTAGCTCTCTAGCTCTGGTTCTGGCCCTCTTGCTCTGCTTCTCTCTCTGCTTCTGTCTCTTGCTCTCTGCTTCTGTTTCTGCTGCTCTCTTTCCTCTCTCTCTGTTTTTCACTTTGCTTCTGTGTTTCTGTCTCTCTTTGCTTCTGTGTTTCTGTCTCTCTTTGCTTCTGTCTCTCTTTGCTCTCTTTTCTCTGTTTCTGTCTCTCTTTGCTTCTGTCTCTCTTTGCTTCTGTGCCTTTTCCTCTGCCTCTGGCTCTGCCTTTGTCTCTCTTGACTCTCAAGGGCCCCACTCTTTTATTATTCAAAAGTGAGGAAGTTGGGGGATGCAGTTAGATTAAAGTTAAACAAAGTGATTCATAGCAGGCAGAGTCAAGCCTTTCTAAGAAATTGGCCTTTACCGTTAAAAGGGAAGATTGAATAGACTCAGTTTGATAGTTGAGCAGGAAGAACAAAAGGCAAGTAAAGATGGTGTTGACCGTGACATCAGCATAACTCCAGATTCTTAGCAAGAAAAGCCCAGAGGGACTTTCACATTCACAGGTACCTTCACCAAAGTTTCCAGTGGCTTGGGCATGGCGGGAGGGGCAGATCATGCACCCTCCCCAACAGCTCATGCTCAACAAGGAGTCTCCTTGAGATTCTCTCTCCCTTGGAATCTGCCCCTCCTACCTCCCATCCCAGGCTTTTACCATCTCTATCTAAAATACCCCACATTTGAACAAGTTGGTAAGAAATTTAGGGTGCTCCTTCCTTTGTTCAAATCATGTGTAGGAACCTTCAACCCAGCCCCATTCTGAGTGAAAACACCAAGCCACATTCCCTTCTTTATTCTCTCATGGCTTCTTGAACCTGCTTAGGAGCTGGTGGATTTTCCACAGGAAATATCGTTATATGAGTGAGAAACTTTTTCATGCCTTCTTGGTATGTGTGTGTGTAGTCAAGTCTCAACATCCAAACAAATTTTTTATGTGTGTGTGAGGTTTTCCTAGGTCTGCAGAGTAATTATAATAATTTAATAACTGCATAAATAATTTACATTATTTCTGTTTTACAGAAAAGTAATTTGAAATACGGAGCAGTTCAATTACTTGCCTTTTCAGTGTCTAGGCTATAAGGTCAGAATTAGTCTACAATTGCAAGTCTGCTAATTAATTATAAATCTGATACTGAAAGCTTATTTTTGATATTAAAACCTTATTTCATTAATATAATTAGTATAACAATCCATTTTTTCTCATAACATTAACCTTAACTAATTTTGACTTAACCAAGCCAAAATCAATGAGAGCCACCATTTTTCAAAGAAAGAGACATAAAAAAATCACTTTGTACCAAAATTAAACAAAAAAAAGAAAAAGAAAACTTCAAACTACAGTTCTAAACTTATGCATGCTTCTATCTTTGACAGCAATATAAATAAAACAAAAAATACTAATAAAGATTAATCCTCTTTTCCCTAGAAATCTCAAATCTTATTTTTTAAAAATGTCACATTTTATTCCACCAATGAAAACTATATATAAAAAATTCAACTCTACAAAAGAATGAAATAAATAGTTGCAGCAGAACATCCCAGGAAAAGATAAAGAGAAAAGGGATATATTCAGCAGCAAAATGTATCTGCTGGTACAAAGTTAATTTTAAACTTGCTAATCAACAGCAATAAATTTAAAAAAAATGATGTCATATAAGCATTAAAAAAGAGAAGTATGAATTCATAGATTAAAAAGTATTAAGATGAAAACAATCATTGGTAAATAAGCAGAATTGATAATATAGGATCAAGAAAAAAATTACTGGCAATTGTCAGTCAGATGAGCACATCTGTGTCTAATATTATGGACAATGAGAGAAGACTTGTGGTCATAGATAGAGGCTCTGACATGACTTAAGAAAGGTATTGCATGGGAGCACCCAGGTGGCTCCGTCAGTTAAATGTCTGACTATTATCCGATCAAGCCTTGAGTTGGGTGCTGGGTGTGGAGACCACCTGGGATTCTCTGTCTACCTCTCCCACTGCCCATCCCCTCCCCACCTCTCTCCTGCTCTCTTTATAAAACAAAACACAACTAACAACAATACCAAAAAGACAAAGGTATTGCATAAAAACAAGTGTGGGTCAAAATTAGTTCCTTTTACAAGGAAGGAGGAAATTTTTTATTGAAATATGAAATATATTTGACATATAACACTATAAATTCAAGGTATAGAACATGTTAATTTGATATTTATTGTAATATGATTGCTACTGTAGCAGTAATAAGCATTTCTATCACCTTATATAATTATTTCTTTTTAGTGGATGGAATAATTAAGTTCTAGGCTCATAGCAAGTTTGATGATTATAATACAGTATTATCTATGTTCATTGTACTGTGCATTAGATTTCTAAGGTTTATTTACTACTCTTAGCAAATTTGTACCCTTAAACAATATCAGGACTACCCACCACTTCTTCCATCTTTTTGTAACCACTATTTTATTTTTTTTTTATGAATCTGTTTTTTTTTAAATTCCACATAGAACTGAAATCATTTAATAGTTGTCTTAATCTGTCATGTCTTGCTCAGAATGTAATGTGCTGAAGGTCCATCCATGTTGTGGTAAACTGTAGGATGTCTTTCTTTCTGATGGCTGAATAATATTCCACATCATCTTATCCATTCATTCCCTCATGGACACATAAGTTTCCCTGTTAATGCTGCAATAACATGAGAGTGGATATACCTCTTTGATGTCGTGTTTTCAATTCCTATGGGTATATGTCTACATGTGGAACTGCTGGATCATATGGTGGTTTTATTTTTAATTCTTTGAGGACTCTCCCTATTGTTTTCCATAGTGACTGAACCAATTTACAGTCCCACAAACAGTGTATAAAGTTTCTTTTTCTTCAAATCCTCACCAGCTTGATACCTCTAATCTCCTTGATGAGTCATTCTAACAGATATGAAGTCATATCTCCTTGTGGTTTTGATTTGTATTTCCCTAATGATTAGTGATACCAAGTATCTTTTGGTGTACCTGTTGTCCATGTTGTATGTTTTCTTTGGTGAAGAAAAAGTATATTCAGTTCCTGTGCTCATGCTTTAGTCAGATTGTTTATTCCTTTGTTGTTGAGTTGTTCAAGTTCTTTATATATTTTGTACATTAACCCTTTATTGGATACAGTTTGTAAAAATGTCCTCCCATTTTTTATACTACAGTTTTATTTATTTTTTTATTTTTTATTTTTTTTGCTATGCAGAAGATTTTAAGTTTGATGTAATCTCATTTGTGGATTTTTGCTTTTGTTTATTCTTTTAGTGTTTTATTCAAAAATTTATTTCCAAAAGTAATGTCAAGAAGCTTCTTTACATTTTCTTCTGGGAGTTTTATGGCATCTAGTCTTATATTTAATTCCTTGATCTATTTCAAGTTAATTTCTGTACGTAGTGTAATATAGAGGTCTAATTTCATTGTTTTGTCTATGTGTGTCCAGTTTTCTCACATAATTTTGTTGAAGAGACTGTCTTCCCCTCATTGGGTATTCTTGGTTCTCTTGTCAAATATTAGTCGATCATATATGTGAGAGCTTTAATTCTGGGCTCTCTATTCCGTTGGCCTGTGGGTCTATTTTTATGCTAGTATGATACTCCTTTTATTACTATAGGTTTGTAATATAGTTTAAAATAAGGACATGGGATGCCTCTGGCTTTGTTTTTCTTCTTCAGGATACCTTAGATTATTTGGGTCTTTTGTGGTTCCATAGAGATTTCAGGATTTTTTTCTGTGTCTATGATGAATATCATTGGAAGTGTGATAGAAATTTTGTTGAATTCACAGATGACATTGGAAATTTTTAATGTAACTATTAAATAAATATATTTAAATCCAAGATTTTGTATTTGAGAATGGTTTTGAAACAGCAGATTCTGGTGTAGTCCTGGAAGACAGCATGGATATATGGCAGCACACATCTGACCAGTCAATTCTACCATCAAAATTATAGACTGGGAAAATGGAATGCTGTGGTCTTCCAGCACCATGAGTGAAGTAGCTGAAAGTAGTATCATTCTAGGTAGATCTAGCAATTTGACAAAAGGATCATACCCACCCAGAGAAGAAAGTAGAAGAAGGAATGCTTACCAGAGTTTAATGGAAAATAGCAAAAGCAATTCATAACACTTATGTTAATACTAAAGCTGGAAAGAAAAATTTCCCAAAAGATTTAATAGTGGAAAATAAAAGAGCTCTATTTTAGTAAAAAGTAAGTCATGTGAATTTTTTTCCTACTATAAGCTACTACCATATTATCAAAGTAAAGACACAAAACACTTTTTAGGATACAATATGATACATTTCAAGTATGCACATGTCTGATAGTCCAATGTAAAAATAACTATATACATGAAATGTTAATAATAGTTTACCTACATTATGAATCTTACCTCCTTCATAATTTTATTTCATTTCTGTTACAATAATTTATTTTTTTGTTAATGTACCACCAGAGCATCTTTTAAAATTTTTTATTGTGTTATGTTAGTCACCATACAGTACATCATTAGTTTTTTTTTTTTTTTTTTTTAAAGATTTTATTTATTTGACAGAGAGAAACACAGCCAGAGAGGGAACACAAGCAGGGGGAGTGAGAGAGGGAAAAGCAGGCTTCCTGCCAAGCAGGGAGCCCAATGTGGGACTCAATCCCGGGTCTCCAGGATCATGACCTGAGCCGAAAACAGTCACCCAACCAACTGAGCCACCCAGGCGCCCCACATCATTAGTTTTTGATGTAGTGTTCCATCATACATTGTTTGCATATAACATCCAGTGCTCCTTGTAGTTGTAATAATGAGAAGAGTGAAAATTAATTAATCATTTTCTAAGATTAAAAAAGTCAGAAAAGTAAGAAAACCAGTATTAACAAATACTACCAGTTCTATGATTACCTATATAAGTAACATTTCACTTAAACATATCTCAAATTTACCATGGATATTTAGAAAAGACATTTGTCTAAATACTTTTCTTTTCAATTGAGATGACTATTTTTACAGGCACTGCTCATTGGTAGGGAGGACTGACACAACACTTGCTTCCACTTCCTCTGTGACTACCCGCAATTGACAACCTGGTTTTTTTCAGGCATGGGAATCACCTTTATGAATAGTAATGAGTATTGTGAGCCTTAGATATACTTATTTTTTTTTAAGATTTTATTTATTTATTTGACAGAGAGAGATCACAAGTAGGCAGAGAGGCAGGCAGAGAGAGAGGAGGAAGCAGGCTCCCTGCTGAGCAGAGAGCCTGATGTGGGCCTCGATCCCAGGACCCTGAGATCATGACCTGAGCCGAAAGCAGAGGCTTTAATCCACTGAGCCACCCTTGGATATACTTCTTAAATTACACCCGATTTCTTTCTCTCTCTCTCTCTCTCGCTTTTGATAAATATAAGAACTAGAAATGTCCTCGGGAATCACCTAGCTTATGAACCTTCAGATGTTAAGTTAGGCAGATCATGTTTATATATTTAAACAAGATACTCATAGGTGATGTCAGAGAAGAGGAACTAGATGTGTTGATCTTGTAAGTATAACCTGTAGAAAAATTTGAATTTTATTATATTGAAGCAGAATGCTACTGTAAGAGTTTTGAAAAGAGAAATGATAGAATGCCTCCATTATTTCAAAAAGGTTTCACTGGCTGCTCTGTAAAAACATGACTGAAGAGAGAAAAGAGTGGAAAGAAGAAAAAAAGTGTGTGTGACTGTAGTCATTCAGATTAGATGTGATGGTGCCTTAGACTTGGGTAAAAGTCACACAAGTAGTGAGAAGTAATGAGATGTTGGATCTTTCCAAGGTACGGATGATAAGATATACTAATGGATTACATTTAGAGTATGATACAATAGAGAAATCTGTAGGCACTCTAATAATCAGGAAGAATAGTGCTATGATGAGATAAGTAATGCTGAAAAGGGGGCTGATTTATGGGAAGACATTAATAATTCATTTATAGACCTATTATGTTTGAGATACCTACTTGATCTCTAGGTGGTGATGAAAAATAGATAAATATAGTAATATAAATACAAGAGATACTTTTAGTCTGGATATAGAATCCTGAGCTATCAGAGTAGAGATGTTATACATAACTTTGTAGAGGGAAGAAATTGATGAGAAAATGGGATTAGAAGAGAAAAATGCATAAAGACTGAACTTTAATCACTCAAAAGTATCTCTTTTCCAGCAAGAGCTTTGGAGTTAATGTGGACCATTCAAAATTATTCCTTATTTGGGCAAGGAAGATAGGCTTTTATACCCAACACTGATTGAATAAGAAATACAAGTTCCCCTCAAGAAGAAGGAATGACCTTCAGTGAAGCAGCTTTTTACAGCTAAGGTAAGTCCCAGGAAAGGCTTTAGCTAAGAGCCGTAAACCACCAAAACCCACAGCAATGAAGGTCACAAGGGCTTTTGTGCTGTAGTGGGTATATGGGTTGCTCACCATGAAATCTACTACAGCCCAATTCTTAGGGCATTCAGAGGTACTCAATTTAACATAATGTTATGAAGATTGATTCTTCAGATTCTGTCAGACATCATTTCCTGGGATAAAGTTTTAAGAGGAAGGTTAGCTTGATCTGATTCTGTAGCTCTTCTTGCTGGCATAACTGTATATCATTACCATCTCCTCTCCCATACTTTCTAGATTCTCTATATAATTAACTAGCAGGGAACTTTATCCTTCTTGGGAGGGGTTATTGTTTTTTTCTAGTCACAATCAAAATTAGTCAAAGGAATACCAAAGGACAATAAAGTGAATTGCCTAGTTTTCCAACTTACTCTTTGCTACTCTCCCCATTACCCAGTGAAAGCCTTGCCTCCTCCTGATGATCAGGTCCAATTTATCCTTGTGAGGATTGATGATTCTTTCAGGCTGCTGGTCTCTAATCATAAGAAGGACAGTGTGATTGGGAGGTTACTCTTTCTGGAAGTTTAGTGGGAATACTGCTATGTTACCTGGTGGAAGTATTTTTTTGATGAGGCTGTGGACCACTATACCCAAGGAGCCTAGAGTTCGAGAGGTGGAAAGCACACATTTCCTAAGGAGGTTACTAGGAAGCAGAGTAAAGAGAGACACTGCTAATTTCCTTCCTCGGTTCTCAAACTAATGCAGTTTACCACTTGGAGACAACTCACAATATAATGGTAATTGGTTTATGACGTCTGAAAAGATTACTTCCGATCATGTTGGGGAATCATTTGCAAGATGACACTTCAAGTATGTCTTCAGTAGGCCGTTCCATTACTCTGCTGAGCTTGCAGCTTCAAGGTGGCATAATATGCCACATGACTAATAGATCCTATAATCAAGGGCTGTCTGCAGGCATGTATCTTTTGTTCTTATGTTTGTCCTGTGGTCTGGTGCAATCATCAGGAGATAAAATATTATGTAATTTCTTAGACACTGTTGTTATCTAAAACATTACAAGCAGGAAAGGCAACCTCATAACAAGAATATGGGTCTATGCCGGTAATGATAATTTGCTTCCCTTATCAGGATGAAAAAAAAAGTCCACTGTAATTAGTTTGCCACCAAATACCTTGTTAGTTTCTTCAGTAAATGGTTCCATATCAGGTGCTCTGGATTGTCTCTGTTTCTGTAAGACTGGGCAATAGAAGCAATTGTTGGATCACCTCTGGTGAGCTACATAGCCTTTGTCCCTGCCACAGTAGCAACTGCTTTACCATGACTGGAGTGGCCATGAAAGTGACCACCGATAGCAACTATTTGAGTTATTCTACGTATTTCATCGTGTAGTAGTTTCTCTAAGTTCCCATTTGCAGGTCTTTGGACATAGCTCATTTTTAGATCTCCATATTTCCCATCTTCCATTCCCTTTGAGACTTTTTTTTTTTTGCAACTAGCCAAGTTAGGTGCCATTTGTATCAGCTTGTTACAGCTGCTATTGCAAAATACCACAGACTGAGTTGCTTAAATAATATACATTTATTTTCTTACTGTTCTCATAGTCCAAGATCAAGGTTTTGGTAGGTTTAGTTTCTCCTTTCTTTTCTTGGCCTGAAGATGGTCACCTTCTTACTGTTTTCACATGACCTTTTGTCTCTGTGCCTACCTATGGTGATTCTCTTCTTACAAGGACACAAATAATATTGGACTAGGGCCCCATCCCAGTGGCCTCAGTTTAGCTTAATGACATTTTCAAAGAACTTATATCTTAGTATGAAGGTACTGGAGGTTGGAATTTCAACAGATGCATTTTGTGGGGGAATATAATTTAGCCCATAACATCATTTTCCAGAGTTCATATATATTCTAACCACAGGCCACTTTGCTTTCTACACAAAGTGGATGACCAGGTGTAAAACACAAAAATCAACCCATTAAGACATTTCTTCACCAGTCTCTTTTTAGGCTACTCTTAAGTGGTGCCATAGCAAATCCATTAATCATTTTCAGCTTGCACTCGCATACTGACCTGACCTGACCTGACCTTGAATCAAACTTGAACTTTTACCTCCTTTATCATCTATTCATATGGAACTCTGGTGGTCATACTTGTGAGCTGAAGAAGTTATGATAAAACATTTGTGGATGACATGGGAGTCTGGGCACATGCAGCTTCCATTTATCTTTTGGTTTGTTCCTAATCCCAGATGTATGTCCCATCTTATGACGGATTTGCTATTGGGTTTACCCAAACATAGGATTTGGTGGCTCTGACACTACCTGGTTCATACTGGGCAGTTATGACCACGTAGTCACTTCATGTTCCATGGTCAGAGAAATATTCCTACCAAGTTCATTCAAAGTCATTTGCTTTTCATGTTGTTTTCTGCCAGTGCAATTTTCTGTTTTCTTGTGCTTCATGATGCTTTTGACCATTTCTCTAAACATAGTCATTACTTGAAGCAAGTTTGCTTCCTTGGGGTTGATTCACCTTTTAAACATGTTAGAAGAGGCCATGACTTGTTTTCTTTTGCTTTCATTCAAAAATGACTTATAAAATGATTCATACCACATTAAAAACAAAAGTAATGCTGTGTTTTCCTAAGGTTACTCTCTAATTTGTTGAGTCTGCAATGTCATGAATTTATGATTGATTTACTAGTCATATTATGAGAAAATGGCAAGGATCTTCTTAATTTATTGAGTCAGAAATAAACTATAACTCCTGGCATGATTACAAGGCTAAATCAGACTCAGGTTGATTCATCAGACTATGAAGCTAAAAATCCTTTTATGAGGAAATAAACCGAACAGCTGCTTGGTGTTGACTTACAATCTTGTTGTAAATAGCTGAATAGATGTTGTCCTCTTGGGAGATTAGTATTTAGTCTTTAACGGGACATTTCAATGCATTTATCCCTCAGGACAAGTTCATAGCTGTAAAATATGTATGTCAGAGTACTTCCCATGGATAGATAGTTCTGATAAGGAACATTTTTCCTACCTGAGACTTTTTCATTTGAATATATTTACCTGATTATGCTGCATCCGTGTCTGCCTCAAGCAGGGTGATGAAAGTTCAGATCAGCTGAGTTATGAAGAAGGGCTAGATAAAAATTGCCAGCAACAACAAGATTGGGTAGAATTCAATTACCAAGGAAAGATTCTTAAAATAAAGCAAAGGGTGTTTCATACTAGAATAAAAGTCATTTTTACTCTTTCAGAAAAGAGTAACTTGTCATGGAGGATGCATGAGTACTCAATCCAACCAGTGGTAAATCAGCCAAGCTATACTTTAGAATAATAAAATTAGAAAAAAGAAAGAGAACATGATCTCTTAGATTTGGAGAGAGAGGTTTCTAACTATTTGGACTGCATGTCCTTCAATTTAGGAAGTTACAATCAAGTTAATGCCATTTCAGAATACATATTTCCATCACATAACAATATAAATTACTTCTTAGTCTTACATTGCAATATCCTTTTGAATAACAATAGCTACAAAGGTATGTCAATTTTCCTGTCTGCCTTTTTTTTTTTTTTTTTTTAAATCTAAGTCTAAAGTCTTAAAGCTGGCAAGGGAAAGTTGAAGGGAACAGTTGCAACCCTATGGATATATGGAATAGAGGCCAGGCATATTGAAAAAGAGATGTGGGAAACTGTCATTAGACACTGACACTGATATTTCAACAAAGAATAAAAGAGAAATATCTTTTGGGCAAATATTTTCGGCAGAACCTGTTCATTTTTTTTTTCCATCATTTTGTGAATAATGTAATCCTGGAAATACATGGTACTTAATATGCGGAATTCTACTAATTAGTATATGCCAATTATATTACCAAGAAACCCTAAAAACATAAAATTTTTAGATTTCATTTCCCCCGATGGACACAGTAATTGATGATGTATTTTAGGGTTCTTAATATAATTTATTTTGTGCTTTTTATTTTTAATTGTATTCTCTTCTAATAGACATACATCCAATGTGTATTTAATTATTTGATACCATTAGCAGGTCTCATTATTTCCAATATCCTTTTAATTATGTTAAATGCATGAGACATTTGTACAAAGCTATTTTCATCTCTGTGTTTTAAAACATTTATGAAATAAAAAGCAATTTTCAAAATCTTAATATTTTGTCAATTTTTATTATGTAGACAAAGTTATTGCTCATAAAAACAAAATATTTTCTTGCACACAGAACCACATATGACAGCTAAAAATATCTGCTGATCCATGGAATAAGAGATGTCTAAATTCAGCAGGTAGATTGATATCCTGTGTATGTGACAGAAAGTAGGAGTTTTCAAAACATGGTAACATGAACTTAAATGACAACAGGACAATTCAAAATGTTAGAAAAAGTAAAATTAAAACCTCACTTAAAGAGCACCTAAATATAGCTATCTATAGCAAAATTATCTAGTATAAAAATACATTAAGTTATATGCACATAATTGATGAATATTTATTGCTGGAAGCAGAAGAAATTTAAGATACATTATCGGAAGCAGAAGAAATTTAAGATACATTATCCTACAACATATTTGCACATTCAAGAATTTCTTTTAAGGTATTTAGGTAGAAGAATAAAAGCAATCTGGAAGAGTTAATTCAGGCATTAACAGTTATTCACATTACCACTGGAGATGTTTAAACATCATTTTAAATGGTAAAGACTAGGCTATAATTTACAAGAAAATTAATAGATTTTGTGAATCTTGGGTTCTACAAAAAGATAAAGGAAAGTGTATCTCAAAGAAATGAGAACACATCATGTTTAAATCAACCAATAAAACAAACCAGTCATAACTATACCAAAAAAGAGAAAGACAAGTGGACAAATTTCTAAGGATGGAAAAAGAAATCCACAGTATGAATTATTGGCATTCTTAATAAAGGGACAACATGGTGAACACAAATATTTTTGAATAATAATACTGAGAAAGATATAAAATACTGAGAAGCCTCCAAGCATCCAAATCCCATAAAATGTACTTCAAATTTAAATTTAATCAACAAAATAAATCAACATATGTAATCAAAGAATCCTACAAAAATAACAGGAAACAGAAAATAAACAGAAAATAACTCAACCTGGTTTTTCTCTTTGATTCCACAAATTCAAATATATGAAGGTGATGAACATGTACAATTTTTAATTTATAAATCCCATACTTAGCAATATTAAGTTTTTGTTTATCAGCTTTCTTTCTTTAAGATTTTATTTATTTATTGGAGAGAGCATGAGAGAGAGAAAAACATGAGTGAGGGGAGGGGCAGAGGGAGAGCAAGAAGCAGACTGTGCAGGGAGCCTGATAAGGGCTTAGTCCCAGGATGCTGACATGACCTGAGCTGAAGGCAGACACTTAAATGACTGAGCCACCCAGGCACCCATGTATCAGCTTTCTAAATGAACATAAAACTTTATACATATGAATATTACATTTTTCTTGTAAGAAGTTGAACACATAAATTGGTAAAATAAGCTAAAGGAAGAAAATGCCTACTAACAAATATAGTTCTAAAATAAGTTACTGTCATTCTTTAAAAACACAGAAATGTAATAGGAAAACTGTCAGTTTGAGCCAAAATATAGGTATTGGCAATTTTAACTAAGAAATTATGATAATTGGGGCACCTGGGTGGCTCAGTAGGTTAAGCATCTACCTTTGGCTCAGGTCATGATCCCAGGGTCCTGGAATTGAGCCCCACGTTAGGCTTTCTGTTCAGCAGAGATCTTGCTTCTCCCTCTTCCTCTGCCTGCCACTCTGCCTACTTGTGCTCTCTCTCTCTCTCTGTCAAATAAATAAATCAAACCTTAAAAAAAAATTATGGTAACTGAAAAGAAAAAACTTAAGAGATGGGAGCCTGGATGGCTCAGTGTGTTAAAGCCTCTGCTTCCCGCTCAGGTCATGATCTCAGGGTCCTGGGATCAAGGCCCGCGTTGGGCTGTCTGCTCAGCAAGGAGCCTGCTTCCTCCTCTCTCTCTGCCTGCCTCTCTGCCTACTTATGATCTCTCTCTGTCAAATAAATAAATAAGAACTTTTAAAAAAAAAGATAAAACGTAGAGATAAAAGCTCAGTAGAAGTGTTGAATTGTAATAAAACTTGCTGGTACAATAAAATAATGAAATAGACTGATTTCAAGACTTCTTCCAGGGGCCAAAACAAAACTATACTAGAAAAAGGTTACCTTAGTGTTTAAGAGTATAACCTCTATCATTTACTAACAGTATAACCTTGGTTGAGTTACTTAACCTCTAGGTTAAGTAGAGAAGTTAAGTAAAGAAGCCTATTTTCTTATCTGTAAAATAGAGATAATCATTCTACCTACTTCATAAGGATGCATTTTTTCTTTAAATGAGTTTCTTTGGTTTAAATGAGTAGATAAATAGAAACTATCACTCATAAGAATCAAATTATGAGTGATAAATTATAAAATAAAGTACAAAAGATACTGACTTTACAATCAAATATATCAACTTTAGAATCAGAAAACCTAACAAGCTAGCAATTAATATACCAAATTGAGAAAATGAAAGAAATCATTTACCCCCCTCCCCCCACCAAATAAGAAAATTTCTCTGAATGGAAGGAAAATCAACTGCAATAATAATAAATCTACAAAACATCAAATGTTTAGACTTTTAGTTTAAAAGAATTTCTGTTAATAGACTTCCAGGCCATAATACTTTTTAAAGATTCTGATCTAAATACTCCTTAGTAAAGTAAGTTACTACAAGTCCATGCAGTGGAGTAAAATACAATGTGATACAATTCTAAGTGGTTGAGGAGAGAGGCATCTACAATGTGCTTTTGAATAAGGAAAGGTAAAGAACAGTGTCTATGAATATAATTATACATAAATCTGTGTGGAATTTGAGACTACAAATGAGAAGGAAATAATTGAAAATATTTCATTCAAAAAGCAAGTTTTCTTGTGTGTTACATTAGGTGGAAGAGAAAAAAGGAGGATATTAGTGATATTGATAAGGTGAATACAGCAAGGAAAAAATCATTGGTTTAGAACATTATCTTTAATCCGGAGAATGACTTTCTCATCATGAACAAGTCCTTTTCAGGCTCCATTTAAAAACTTACTGCTTTGATAGTTGCACTTATAATAAGCAGTTATATTTAATATAAGGAAGATGTTTCATCAAAGGGGCAGTCCTCTAAGAAACAGTTAATGTTAGAGTATCAAAAGATACCATTCTTTGCCCTGTTCATTGCTTTCTAGGTATGAGTCCTTGCAACAAAAACAAAGGGGAAATGTTACAAGCTCAAACATTGCTGGTAGGCAGTGGAAAACAAAAGAAGCCACAGATCTGACATCAGGATGATACATGGGAGATTTCACAGATTGGATAAGAAGATAGTCTTAGAAACCAGATGGACTATA
Organism: Spilogale gracilis; assembly: GCA_004023965.1. Taxonomy (NCBI): domain Eukaryota; kingdom Metazoa; phylum Chordata; class Mammalia; order Carnivora; family Mephitidae; genus Spilogale; species Spilogale gracilis. Next base: position 44,479 of record PITA01007350.1, read on the forward strand.
CAGCCCAGGGCTACTTCTCCTACTGTGTGAATAAAAATGATTTAAGCCTGATGACATACCAAAACAGGGCAATAGTTGTGTTCCAGTGTGCAAAACCAAAACCATTAGAGCTGAAACGCAGTGAGTCAAACAAAGGGCATAGACGTCCAGTAGCTCTGCCTAAGTCCTTTGCGTTGCCAGCTCACAGTTGCCGGGGGCAGCTCCGTGAACAAAGATTCTAGCTTCAGAATGGAGGGTCCAGTAAAACTTAATCTTACTACCATGACAGAATATCAATATATAAATGCAGAGGCTCTAGTAAAAGAAAAAGCACATATCTACATTAAGTCTAAAATGCAAATTGCTTTAATGTGATCATTTTTTTAATTAATAAGAATTCATTACCTACAATATTCTTAAAAAGTCAAATTTTGTTAATGTGAGTGTTGTTGTAGAATGCATATCTCTTTTTCTCTAATTTTAGTTTTTCTATTCTCCCTGTTTCAACTTAAGTTAGCTCTCATTATGGCCAATTCCTACATTAGAGATACTAGAAATATATATATATATAGTTGGTAACTTTTTTAACTTTTAAATTTAAATTCCAGTTAAGATATGGTATAATATTAGTTTCAGGTGTACAATATAGTGATTCAACACTTCTGTCCATCACCCAGCACTCATCATGCACAAGAGTACTCCTTAATCCCCATCACCTGTTTTGTCCACCCTTCCCTCCCTTCTGGCAACCATCAGTTTGTTTTCTGTAGTTAAGAGTCTTTATTGGTTTGCCTCTTTCTTTTTTCACCTTTTGCTCATTTGTTTACTAAATTCCATGTGTGAATGAAATCATATGGTATTTGTCTTTCTCTGACTTATTTTGCTTAGCATAATACTCTCTAGCCCCAATCATGTCATTGAAAAGGAGATTTCATTCCTTTTTATGGCTTGTTCCATTGTGTGTGTGTGTGTGTGTGTGTGTGTGTGTGTGTATCACACTTCTGTATCCATTCATCAGTCCATGGACACTTGGGCTGGCTCCATAATTTGGCCATTATACACAATGCTGCTATTAACATTGGAGGAGCATGTACCACTTTGAATTCGTATTTTTGTTTTACTTGGATAAATATCTAGTGAAGTAGTGCTGGATTATAAGGTAGCTCTGTTTTTAACTTTTTGAGGAAGCTCCATGCTGTTTCTCAGAGTGGCTACTCCAGTTTGCATTCCCGCTAACAGTGCAAGAGGGTTCCCTTCTCTCCACATCATTATCTACACCCGTTGTTTCTTGTGTTGTTGATTTTAGTAATTCTGACAGGTGTGATATGGTATCTCATTGTGGTTTTGATTTGCATTTCCCTGATGATGAGTGATACTGCATATCTTTTCATTTGCTTGTTCAACAACCGGATGTGTTTTCTTTGGAAAAATACCTATTCATGTCTTCTGCCCATTTTTCGATTATTTCATTTTTGGGGTGTTGAATTTTATAAATTCTTTTTATTTTTTGGATATTAACCCTATATTGGATAAGTCATTTACTAATATCTTCTCCCATTCTGCAGGTTGCCTTTTAGTTTTATTGATTGGTACTTTAACTGTGTAAAAGGGTTGTTTTGTTTTGTTTTGTTTTTGAGTAGTCCCAGTAGTTTATTTTTGCTTTTGTTTCCTTTGCCTCAGGAAAAATATCTAGAAAGAAATTGCTATGTCAGATGACAAAAAAGTTTCTTCCTGTGTTCTCCTCTAAGATTTCTGTGGTTTCATGTCTCACATGTAGCTCTTTTATCATTATGACTTTATTTTAATGTATGATGTAAGACAGTGGCCCAGTTTCTTCTTTTCCATGTTGCTGTCAAACACCATTTGGTAAAGACACTTTTTCTCATTGGGTATTCTTTCCTGCTTTGTCAAAGCTGTTATATTTTTGGGCTCTTAACTATGCTCCCCAAAATCTTCTGAGCCATGGACTTCTTCAAAATCAAATGAAAATGATAAATCCAGCCCTCCATATAAAATACACATTCATACATAAAATATGCAAACAGTATCAGGGCATTGACAGGTTTCTTCAGTCAGTTTAAAATCTGCTCTAGAAAAGATAAATTTAAACAAGTCCTTGCTATTTCTGGAATCACATTCACATACCCTACAGCGGAGTCACCCAGTTTAATGATTAAGTGACCAGTGAATAGTGCATGTGCAGCTTCTTGACTAGAAGGAGACCATTAGACAGGAGTGACACAGCATGAGTAATTGAGCGATATTTTTTCTCTTTGGTTTCTGTTAGGTCTCAGGGGAAAAAAAAACAACAACAAAACATATCAAGCAGATTTCGGATGTTATACCTTAGGACGAGAACACTATAGATAAAATACAAAAGGGTCAAAAAAAGCTAAGCTTTTGATAAGCAAACTAAAACCCATGGTCCAAATATAGTTCACTACTTCTGTATGTTCCACAAACTAAGATATTTTTATGTATTTTAAGGTTTAAAATATTTTTTAAAATTTCATTATATGTGAAATTATATGAAATTCAAATTTCAGCATCAAAAATGTTATTAATACACAATCAAGCTCATCTCTTTACATATTATTTCTAGTCATTGTTTCTCTGCAACAGCAAGGTTAAATAGCTATGACAAAGACCAGATGGACTGGAAAGTCTGGAATATTTACTGTCAAGCCCTTTACAGAAGAAGTTTGCTGGGCTCTGATTTAAGTAGGTGGGTAATTATAAAATAGTGTCCAAATTAGGACAGTAGGTTTTCACAAAAACCTTAACACAAAAGGTACCCTTATTTTTACTTTTTTTTTTTTTAAAGATTTTATTTATTTATTTGATAGAGAGAAACAGAGCTAGAGAGGGAACACAAGCAGAGGGACTGAGAGAGAGAGAAGCAGGCTTCCTGCCAAGCAGGAATCCTGATGTGGGACTCGATCCCAGGTCTCCTGGATCATGACCTGAGCCGAAAGCAGTCACCCAACCAACTGAGCCACCCAGGTGCCCCTATTTTTACTTTTTAAAAATAATTTATTTTCTTTTTTCAATGTTCCAAGATTCATTGTTTATGCCCACACTCAGTGCTCCATGCAGTTCATGCCCTCAATAACCACCACCAGGCTCACCCATCCTCCCATCCCCTTCCATTCCAGAACACTCAGTTTGTTTCTCAGAGTCCAGTCTCTCATGCTTCATCTCCCTCTCTGATTTACCCTAGCTCACATTTCCTTTACTTTACTTTCCTTCTCCTACTGTCCTCCATGTTACTCCTTGTGCTCCACAAGTAAGTGAAAACATATGATACTTGACTTTCTCTGCTTGGCTTATTTCACTAGGCGGTACTCCTCCAGTACCATCCATGTTGCTATAAAAGTTGGGTATTGATTCTGATGGAGGCATAATATTCCATTGTATATATGGACCATATCTTCTTTATTCATTTGTCTGTTGAAGGGCACCTTGGCTCTTCCCACGGTTTGGCAATTGTGGCCATTGCTGCTATCAACATTCGGGTACATATGGATCTTTTTTTCACTACCTCTATATCTTTGGGGTAAATACCCAGTAGTGCAATTGCAGGGTCATAAGGTAGCTCTATTTTTAATTTTTTAAGAGAGCTCCACGCTGTTTTCCACACTGGCTGCACCAATTTGCAGTCCCACCAACAGTGTAAGAGGGTTCCCATTTCTCCACAGCCTCTCCAACACTTGTTTCCTGTCCTGTTAATTTTGGTCATTCTAACTGATGTAATGTGTGGTATCTCAATGTGATTTTGATTTGAATTTTCCTGATGGCTAATGATGAACATGTTTTCATGTGTCTGCTGGCCATTTGTATTTCTTCAATGGAGAAGTGTCTGTTCTTGTCTTCTGCCCATTTTTTGATGTGATCATCATTTTTATGGTTTTTGAGTTTGAGTAGTTCTTTATAGATCTTGGATATCAGCCCTTTGCCTGTAGTGTCTTTTGCAAATATCCTCTCCCATTCCATGGGTTGTCTTTTTGTTTTGTTGACTGTTTTGTTTTGTTTCCTTTGCTGTGCAGAAGCTTTTTATTTTGATGAAGTCCCAAAAGCTCATTTTCACTTCTGTTTCCTTTGCCTTTGGAGACGTGTCTTGAAAGAAGTTGCTGTGGCTGATGTCAAAGAGGTTACTGCCTATGTTTTCCTCTAGGATTTTGATAGATTCCTGCCTCACTTTGAGGTCTTTCATCCATTCCGAGTTTATCTTTGTGTGTGGTGTAAGAGAAAGGTCGAGTTTCATTTTTCTATGTGTAGCTGTCCAATTTTCCCAGCACCATTTATTGAAGAGACTGTCTTTTTTCCACTGGATATTTTTTCCTGCTTTGTTGAAGATTATTTGATCAGAGTTGAGGGTCCGTATCTGAACTCTGTACTCTGTTCCATTGGTCTATGTGTCTGTTTTTGTGCCAGTACCATGCTGTCTTGGTGATCACAGCTTTGCAATGTAGCTTGAAATCAGGTAACATTATGCCCCCAGCTTTTTTTTTTTCTTTTCACCATTTCCTTAGCAATTCAGGGTCTTTCCTGGTTCCACATAAATTTTAGGATTGTTTGTTCCAGCACTTTGAAAAATATTGGTAGAATTTTGACTGGGATGGTGTTGAAAGTATAGATTGCTCTAGGCAATTTAGACATTCTAACAATGTTTATTCTTCCGATCCATGAGCATGGGATGCTTTTGCATCTTTTTGTGTTTTCTTCAGTTTCTTTCATGAGTGTTCTGTAGTTCCTCGAGTACTGATCCTTGACTTCTTTGGTTAGGTTTATTCCTAGGTATAGGACCTAGGTATAGAAACTTGTTGTGGTTCAGCTCCAGTTTCAGGGCATTGTGATCAGAGAATATGCAGAGAATAATCTCAATCTATTGGTATCAGTTAAGCCATAATTTGTGACCTAGTATGTAGTCTATTCTGCAAAAAGTTCCATGTGCACTCAAGAAGAATGAGCATTCTGTTTTTTTAGGGTGAAATGTTCTGATATATCTATGAGGTCCATCTGGTCCAATGTGTCATTCAAAGCTCTTGTTTCTTTGTTGAATTTTTGTTTAGATGATCTGTCCATTGCTGAGAGTGGTATATTAAGATCTCCTACAATTACTGTATTCATATCAATATGACTCTTTATTTTGCTTAACAGTTGGCTTATGTAGTTGGCTCCTCCCATGTTGGGAGCATAAATATTTACAATTGTTAGATCTTCTTGATGCATATACCCTTTAAGAATGATACAGTGTCCTGTATCTCTGACTACAGTCTTTAGATTAAAATCTAATTTGTATGATATAAGGATCATTACCCCAACTCTCTTTTGAGGTCCATTGGCATGAAAGATGGTTCTCCATCCCCTCACTTTCAGTCTGGATGTAACTTTAGATTCAAAATGTGTCTCTTGTAGACAGCATATGGACAGGTCCTGTCATTTTATCTAGTCTGCAACCCTGTGCCATTTTATTGGAGCATTTAGGCCATTCATGTTGAGAGTGGCTATTGAAAGATAGGTTTTTATTGACATCATGTTGCCTGTGAAATCCTTGTTTCCAAATATTGCCTCTCGTAAAGGTGTTTTTGTTTTGTTGTTTTGTTTTTTATTTGTCAGAGAGATCACAAGTAGGCAGAGAGGCAGGCAGAGATAGAGGAGGAAGCAAGCTCCCTGCTGAGCAGAGAGCCCAATGTGGGCCTCGATCCCTGAGATCATGACCTGAGCCAAAGGCAGAGACTTAACCCACTGAGCCACCGAGGCGCCCAGATTGCCTCTTTAAATATTTGTTGTCATTCTTGGGTTTCTTTCCTCTTTTATAGAACACCCCCCCTTAATATTTCTTGGAGTGCTGGCTTGATGATCACATAATCTTTTAGACCTTGCTGGTCCTGGAAGCTCTTTATGGCTCTATCCATTTTGAAAGTCAGCCTTACTGAGTAGAGTATCCTTGGCTGCATATTTTTTTTCCATTTAATTTCTTGAATGTACCTTGCCAGCCCTTCCTAGCTTCCCAGGTTTCTGTGGACAGGTCTGACGTTATTCTGATGGTCCTCCCTTTGTATGTAAGGGATTTTTCTCCCTAGCTGCCCTTAAGACATAGTCTCTGAATTTATGATTCGTGAATTTCACAATTATGTCCTTGGAGGTTTTTCTAGCCTCATTGATCTTGGGGGATTGTGTCCTCTCTGCCTCCAGAATATGAACATTTGTTGCATTCCCCATATTAGGGAAGTTTTCATCCAGGATTTGTTCAACTACATCTTCTAGTCTTCTTTTCTTCTCTATCCCCTCAGGGATCCCAATAATTCTGATATTGAAGCTTTTCATGGTGTCATTTATTTCCCTACTTCTATTTTCATAAGATTTTAGGTGTTTATTCCAGGACTTCTTCTGCTTCTCCTTCTCAATCAGTCTGTCTTCTAGGTCACTAATACAATCTTCTGTTTCACTTACCTAGCTGTTAGAATATTTAGATTAGATTAGATCTCATTGAGAACATTTTTAAACTTTGTTGGTCAGCTCTCACTTCTGCCCATAGAGATTCTATGTTGCCACTAATGGTGTTTTCCATCTTACCCATTGCTTAGATAATTGTTACCCTGAATTCCATTTTTGTCATATTGTTTATATCCATATCCAGTAGTTCTGTGAAAGAGATTGCAGTCTCTGAATTTTATTCTGTTGGGTATTCCTCCTCCAAGTCATTTTGGTGAGGGATGATTGAGAGGGTCTATAGCTGAATATATTAACTATGATCCAGGCAAGTTGTCCATTGGAAGGTTTCAGAGCAATCAGAAGTCACCAAGAAGAAAGAAGAAAGAGAGTGAAAAAAAGAAAAAGAAAGAAAGAGAAAACCCAGCCAAAATGGGCCTCCGATATGGCACAAAAACAAAAAAGAATAAAAAAAAGATCATCAAAAATAAAAGAAAGGAGGGGGAAAAAAAACAAAACACAAAGATCATCAAAAATAAAAAAAAAAAGGCAAAACACAGCCCAAATGGACCCCCGAGACTAAGATTTATATAGTACAAAGGCAAAAACAAATACACAGAGACACTGACAGAAAAATAAGATAGGAAGGTGGTTATAAACCCTTGATGTGGGCGAGGAAAATATTTCAGTTTCTCTTGGGTGTATCTTGTTGTTTTGTTAGAGAACTCAACTTTCTAGAGATACAGGGAAATTAAAACTGGTTTATATATAAGGGTAGTATTGAATAGGAAGGAAGGATTACCTTGAAGCTCATATCTATATGTATATTTTTTTAAAAAAGGAAAGAAACAGGTATATATATGTTAGTTTATTTCCATAGAATTTTCAAAAATATTGAATAAATTTAAATGCTACCAACAAATTATAAGAAATCCATTTACTGCAGATTCTCACCTAAAATAAATCATTAAAATTAATGATGAAAAAATACCAGATATTTGAGTAGATGTACAAATGGATGAAGTTGTAATTTTAATTTATATTTATATAATGAAAAACATGGTGGGAAAATTTTGTACTACCTGACTTCAACTTTTATTATAAAGCTATAGTAATCATAATAATGCAGTATTGTATAGGTAGGCATAGATCAAAATGCATAAACTAAAATTAAACCCTCATGCATAGTCTGCTAATTTTCCAGAAATATATGAGAAACATTGCAAAAAAAAAATAACTTTTTTCAGTAAGTAGTGCTGGAACATTTGGGAATTCATTAAGTAAACAAACATTCATTGTTACTTTAATTTCAAAAAATTAATTCAGAAAGGATCAGAAACTTTAATGTAAGAACTAAAATGAAAAAATGGAAGAGAGTAAAAGAAAGAAAGGTTTCTCTCCTTGGGTTAGGCAAAATTTCTTAGATTGCAAAAACCACAAAGGGAAGATGTAGGCACTGAAGTTTATTAAAATTTAAAAATTCTCTTTGGATGTTGATTACTAAAATGAAATACAAGAAACACACTGAAGGAAAATATTTGCAAAACACTTACCTGATAAAGGGCATGAATATAAAATGTGTAGAATTTTTTTGAAGTTCAACAATAAGGTGGCAACATAATAAAAAATGTAGCAGCAACATTTTTCAACTAAAAATTAACACCGGGCACCTGGGTGGCTCAGTTGGTTAAGCGACTGTCTTTGGCTCAGGTCATGATCCCCGAGACCCGGGATCGAGTCCCATATCAGGCTCCAGTCCCATATCGGGCTCCCTGCTCAGCAGGAAGCCTGCTCGCCCTCTCTCACTCCCCCTGCTTGTGTTCCCTCTCTGGCTGTGTTTCTCTCTGTTAAATAAATAAAATCTTTAAAAAAAATAAAAATAAATAAAAATTAAACACCTACTTCACCAAGACATATATATGAATGACACATGAGGCCATTACAAGATGTTCAAAACTATTAATTAGGGAATTGTAAATTTAAGCCATAATGGATACAAAACAGGCCTATGAGAATAGCTAAAATTAGAAAGACATGACAAAGGACTTAACAAGATGAGAAACTGTGGCTTGGAAGTGACTGAGGAGAAAACCAGAAAGCTGGTCTAATGTATAGCTATTTGGAAAACAGTTTAGCAGTTACTTAGAACTCAAAAATACATTCTATAACCCAGTAATGCCACTCAAGTATTTACCCAAGGGAAATGAGAATAAATGTCTAAACTAAGGCCTGTATGCAAATATTTCCAAGGGCTGTTTTAATAACAGCCACCCTACCCCTGAAAAAGAAGGAAAGCTGCTCATCAACTATAATTAATAAAATGTGAACACACCCATATGTAAATAAAAAGGAACAGACTGCTGAGAGGTACATCTACATGGTTGTGTCTCTGCTGCCCTGTACCATGTGAAGAAAGTCAGACTCAAAGTCTACACATATGCATTCATACTACATTCAGCAAGATGCAGATATTTAAGATGGGTTTGGATGTTTGAAAGATGGTTATTACTTTTTAAAGTTGTCTTGCCATTGTTGAATTATTTTGTTTTGATGTTTTTCCTATGCTATACAACATGCATATTATTTGTTTGGATTGCAAATACTTCAGTAATAAGAATTCCCTGTGTTGCTGAGTTTATTTTGAGGAACTTCAATAAGTGTATATCAACTATGATCTAAGCAATCTGTGTGCACTAGACAGAAAAGAATGATAATTTATATACTGCATATGTATATGGATCTTTGTTTTATAGTAGATGAAGGTGAGCATTTGGCTCTTTTTTTTTCTTTCCAAGTTTTTATTTCAATTCCCCCTAGTTAACATAAAGTATAATATTAATTTCAGGTGTAGAATTTAATGATTCATCACCTACATACAACACCCAGTGCTATTACAAGTGCCCTCCTTAATCCCCATCACCACTTTCACCAATCCTCCTCCTACCTCCTCTCTGGTAGCCATCGGTTTATGCTCTATAGTTAGGAGGCTGTCTCTTGTTTGGCTCTTACATTTTTACATACCTTTTTTCTTTTGGTAAATGGTGGATTTTGAGCAGCAAGATAAATCACTAACATGTCTGTGGATCTTAAGCCCATTTATGTATTTGCATGATACCAGTTCTTACAGAAAAGGAGGGAGGACTTCAGCTATAAATTATTTCCCAAAGTTGATTATCTCCAGTGTTTTGTGCAAATGTCATTATATTGGGAGAAAACACATATTGGTTTTGTTTTTAATAACTAATAAACTTATTGAAAATGTTTACCTTCACTTTTCACAGCATACCTCCTCTATTTTCCCCCTATTCTTCCTGGTTTCCAGTATTTAAGTTTAATACACATTTGGGTTTGATGTAAATTTATAACAGAAGTATTTAATATCAGAATGTAATTTTAATGATTTTATTAATTACATATTTTAACAATACAATAATTAAATTGGCACACTTGAAAAGTTAGTAAATGTCATTCCTGCTCTAAAGAACATAAACTTACTGCAAATTATCTGGTGTTTTGTGGTTCAGGTGTATTCCCATATTTAGGTACTTAGGAATATTTGGAGGAAAATATCACAGCATTATTGTGCATCAAGTATGGGATGAGAGAAATAGCAGATAGTTCAGATGCCATTTTCAACGGTATGATGAAATCAATAATTATGAACAAATGCGATAGATGGGTAAGAAGGTAACCCTTGAAAGAATCTTTGGGTACAGAAGTGTGGGGAAATTTGAAAGATTAGGATAAGATTGGACAAATGGCATAATGAAAACTTTAAAAAAATTTTTATTTAATTTTTTCAGTGTTTCAAGATTGTTTATGCCCCACACCCAGCTCCATGCAATAGGTGCCCTCAGTACCCACCACCAAGCTCTCCCATCCCCTCACCCCCTTCCCTCCAAGTCCCTCAGTTTGTTTCTGAGTCCAAAGTCTCTCATGTTTCATTTCTGTCCCCGAATTACCCTACTTCCCATTTCCTTTCCTTCTATTACCCCTTATGCACCACAAGTAAGTGAAACCTTGTGATACTTGACTTTCTCTACTTGGCTTATTTCACTCAGCATAATCTCTTCCAATCCAGTCCATGTTGCTACAAAAGTTGGATATTCATCCTTTCTGATGGAGGTGTAGTATTCCATTGTATATATGGACCACATCTTCTTTATCCATTCATCTGTTGATGGGCACCTTGGCTCTTTCCACAGTTTGGCAATTGTGGCCATTCCTGCAATGAACATTGGGGTACATATGGCCCTTCTTTTAACTTTCTTTTAAGGCTACCTTTTAGTAAAATACAACTTTTGGCCCTCAGTCATATAACATTATACATTTTAAACACATTCAGGAGATTTTAATATACTTACCAAATTATAAATTTTAAGTAAAAGACTTTGTCATGTTCACTAGTGTGCTGGCTATCATTCTCAGCTTTTATAGGCTTATGAAAGTGATGGTGTTTATTCCTTCCTAATTCCTCATTTTGTAACCTCACATGGGTAGCTTAAAATTGGCCTTGGTGAGGTAGTTTATAACATAGAAATTTTCAAATGCTACAGATCAGTTCCTTTTTTTTTCTCTGGAGAACCTATTTTAACAATTATAAGCATATAACTGCATAAAAGCCTTTTTTTTTTTTTAAGTTTCACATAGACCAAAATACTTCTAGGTACTTAAAATAGATATTAAGTCATCTAAACAAAAAGTACTGTAAAATACCTCTCAGAATAACACAAATCATTTTTACATTTTTTATTACTTCCAGTATAGTTGACATATAGTGTTATATTACTTGTAGATTTGCAATGTAGTGATTGAACACTTCCATGTATTACCCGGTGCTCATCGCAAGTGCCCTCTGTAATCCCCATCACCTGTTTAACCCATCCCTCCACCACTTTCCCCTCTAGTCACCATAAATTTGCTCTCTACTGTTAAGAGTCTGTTTCTTCATTTATCTCTTTTTCCTTTGCTTTTTTGTTTTGTTTCTTATGATTTCACTTATATGTGGAACTTACTGTATTTGTCTTTCTTTGACCAACTTCGCTTAGCATTATGCTCTCTAATTCCATTCATGTTGTTGCAGATGACAAGATTTCATTCACTTTTATAATTAATATTTCCTTTATGTGTGTATATGTACATATATACATATATACAGACATTGTATGCATATGCACGTACACACACACATCTTGTTTATCCATTCATCTCTTGATGAACACTTAGGCTGCTTCCCTAATTTGGCTGCTGACATCTACTATAAATATAAGGGTGCATGTATCCTTTTGGATTAGTGTTTTTGTATTTTGAGGGTGAATAACCAGTAGTGTAATTATTGTATTATAAGGTAGTTCTATTTTTAAGTTTTGGGGAAACTCCATATTGTTCTCCACAGTAGCTGCACCAGTTTGCATTCCCCTGAACAGTGCATGAGTGTTCCTTTTTCTCCACATTCTCACCAACACTTGGTTTTCCTTGTGTTTTTTATTTTGGCTGTTCTGACAGGTGTGAGAGGATATCTCATTGTAGTTTTGATTTGCCTTTCCCTGATGATGAGGGATATTGAGCATCTTTTCATTTGCCTATTGACCATCTGGATGTTGTCTTTGCAGAAATGTCTCTTTGTGTCTTTGGTCCATTTTTAAATTTGATTATTTGTTTTTTTGGGTTTTGAGTCTTACACGTTCTTTATAGATTTTGGATACTAAGGCTTTATTGGTATGTTATTTGCAAATATTTTCTCCCATTTAGTAGGTAACCCTTTAATTTTGTTGATTGTTTCCTTCACTATGCAGAAGCCTTTTATTTAGATGTATTCCCAATAGTTCATCTTTGCTGTTATTTTCCTTGCCTTAGGAGACATCTGTAGAAAAATGTTGCTATGGCCTGTGTCAGACACATTACTCCCTGTGTTCTCCTCTAGGATTTTTATGGTTTTGGGTCTCACCTGGAGGTCTTTAATCCATTTTGAATTTATTTTTGTGTATGGAAAAGTGGTGCCATTTCATTCTTCTGCCTGTAGCTGACTAGTTTTCCTGAAACCATTTATTGAAGAGACTACCTTTTCCTGATTGGATATTCTTTCCTGCTTTGTGGAAGACTAATTGACCATATAGGTGTGGGTTTATTTCTGGGTTTTCCATTCTGTTCCATTGATCTATGTATTTATTTTTGTGACAGTAATTTATTGTTTTGATTACTGCAATTTTACAATATAACTTGAAGCCCAGAATTGTGAACCCTCCAGTTTTACCTTCTTTTTTCAAAACTATTTTAGCTGCTTTAGTGTTTCCATATAAATTTTAGGATTGTCTAGTTCTGTGGAAAATGCTCTTTGCATTTTTATAGGAATTACATTGAATGTTTAGATTGCTTTAGGTAGTATAGACATTTTAACGGTATTTGTCTTCTAGTTCATAAGCATGGAATATCTTTCATTTCATTGTGTCATGTTTAGTTTTGTTTATTAATGTTTTACAGTTTGCAGAGTACAGATCTTTTATCTCTTTGGTTAGGTTTATTCCTAGGTTTTTTATTATTTTTGGCGCAGTTGTAAATGGTATAGATTTCTTAATTTCTTTTTCTGTTTTTTCATTATTAGTGTATAGAAATATAACAGATTGGGGTGACTTGCTGACTCAGACTTTTTTTTAACTATCCTCTGTACCCAGTGTGGGGCTTGAACTCACAACCTAAGATCAATTTATTGATCTTATTAAACCAGCCAGGTGCCCTAAAAATAAAATCTTAAAAAAAAATGCAACATATTTCTACACATTGATTTTTTATCCTGTGACTTTACTGAATTTATTTATCAGTTCTGGTAGTTTTTTAGTGGAGTCTTGTGTGTTCTATAAATAATATCATGTCATCTGCATATAGTGAAAATCTTATTTCTTCCTTACCAAATTGGATGCCTTTTATTATTTATTTACTTATTTTGATTGCTGTGACTAGGACTTCCAGTACAAAGTTGAATAAAAGTGGTGCGTGGACATCCCTGTCTTGTTCCTGATCTTAGAGGGTAAGCTCTCAATTTTCTCCATTGAGTATGGTGTTCACTGTGGGTTTTTCAGATATGGCCTTTATTATGTTGAGGTATGTTCCCTCTAAACCTACTTTGTTGAGGCCTTTATCATGAATGGATGTACTTTGTCAAATGCGTTTTTTGTGTCTGTTAAAATGACCCTGACCCGTAAGGTTTTTATCCTTTCTCTTGCTGATGTGATATGTCATGTTGATTGATTTGCAAATATTGAACCACTCTTGTATCCCAGAAATAAATCCCACTTGATTGTGGCAAATGTTTTTTTAATGTATTGTTGGATTTGGTTTGCTAATATTTTGTTGAAGATTTCTGCATCTGTATTCATCAGAGATACTGGCATATAGTTCTCTTTTTTTTGTGGTGTCTTTATCTGGTTTTGGTATCAGGGTGATATTGGCCTCATAGAATGAATTTGAAAGCTTTCCTTTTTCTTTTTTTGGGGGGGAGGATAGTTTGAGAAGAATAGTTATTAACTTTCCTTTAAGTGTTTGGTAGAATTTGCCTGTAAAGCCATCTGCTTCTGAACTTCTGCTTGTTGGGAGATTTTGATTTCTGATTCAATCTCCTTGCTGGTAATCAGTCTGTTCAAATTTTGTATTTCTTCCTCCTTCAGTTTTGGTAGGTTATATATTTCTAGGAATCTATCTATTACTCTTAGGTTGTCTGCCTTATTGTCATGTAGTTTTTCAGAATATCAAATCAATTGAATATAACCTATCTGAAAGATTAATGAATGTCATTTATAAGTCTTTTGGTAAATAAACTTTAGCCAGTATGATAGCGTAATATTGCATTTCCTTCCAGGTGTAGAAGACAAGATATAGATGTCTGCTAAGAAATCTTGATAGAGTTTTAGCCAGTAATCCTATAAGAAACAAATCCATTGTAGTGAATTTCTCATTTCATTTCTTTATTCAATAATTAGTAACTGGTAGTTGACACGATCTCCTAGAAAGAGCCTCTATATATAAACAAAGGAAGGTCACAGATATTGTAAAACTAAATATTAAAAGGAAATAAGTAAAAGTATAAAATTATTGTTCATAACAATTTGAACAAACCAGTATATTAAATGACAAAGAAAAATATACAAATAATCAGAATGCTAATGGAATAGAAAATTATATTTATATGATGGTGATTGATTGCTAAGCTCTTGAGCTGTTTATTCATTTCCAAGGAGAGTCATTTGTTTAGCAAATTTCATCCCAATATAATTTTCAAGAGCTATTATGTTTCAAATGGATTTTTAAGGATGACAATGAAGAAGAATTGAAATTGCAACATTGAGTAGGCTTTGCCATGATTCACAATTATTTTAATACTGATAACTAATATATATCAAATGATTTATTCAGTAATTTCCATTTATCAGATGGAATGGCTAATCTTATTATAAAAATATATTCTTTGTTCAAGCTGATGTGTATAATTACAGATAAAATCCTGGCTGTTTAAAAAAGCTTAAATAAAACCATTACTGCATAATGCTCAGGCTGTGGTTTTACCCATAAAACTTACTAAACAAACTGCTAAGAGTTCCAGGTATTCTTTGTTCTACTATCACAAACCAAAGGTGAATAACCTAATAACTATAATTTAAATTAAAGAGTTTATAATGACAAGTCTCAGATATAAGGCAACTAAGAAATTCAAGACTACAACAGATTCATTGGTATTTTTTCAAACCAGAAATTAGTTTCCAGTATGTTCGAATGCAAATCCAGAATTTAAGATGCAGTGTTGATTAAATCCTAATAAGCAGAATTTTCCTGTCTTTGCAGCAGACTAGTAGTTTATGCTTCACTAGTTCTCAATTTATAAGTAGGCATGCATGATGATGCTTAAAACTACCACATTGACATCAGTCTCATCTTAGATTCAAGGCAATGGAAATGAAATACAATAACTTATCTGCATTGCAAATTTTCCTCACTTAAAACAATGCTGGTGACTTCTGAAATGTAGTAAAATGGTTTTGTCTGCCACATATTCTGTAATTTATGGATTTTTACAGGCTGCTTTGATACAAGTGCTATACTACGAAAATCCCATTTGTCATCACTTCAAACAGATTCACTCCTTCCATTCCTATTCAACTCCTAGGATTCCATTTGAGTATGGCTAAAGAGGGATGGAGAGGTTAGAGAGATCATTACTGTTTTGGATACAGATGTATTAGATAACAAAAGCCATGTAGTTCTGAATGACACCAAATGCTTTAGGATCAAAGCCTGTTAAGACAGGAGTCAACTTTTATGTATAATTTGTGTGTAAACAGCTGTTTTACATTTATAAAATGTGCAGAAAGTGAATCCAACCACCATGAAGAAAAATTCCAGTAGAACCTGGGATCAGCCTTCAGAACTTCAATTTCAGAGTCAGATACTCATCAGTGACACTAGGTCCTTGATCTGTGAAGTTTTCTTTTTCTAGTACTCAAAATGGGAGCACCCCCCAAATCATTTTTCGTTAAAGGATGAACAAATAGAAGCAAAATACCAGACCCTGATCTGGAAAATTATCTGAAAGAGTCAGAAATCAGAGCATGGTTTTAAAATATTGAAATATACATATTTGAAAAATAATTCTTACAATATATATTTTAGAATATATTTGATTTGTAGTCTTAAAAAATTTTAATAAAAATATTTGTTGAGGGGCACCTGGGTGGCTCAGTTGGTTAAGCGACTGCCTTCAGCTCAGGTCATGATCCTGGAGACCCTGGATTGAGTCCCGCATCAGGCTCCTTGCTTGGCAGGAAGCCTGCTTCTCCCTCTCTCCCTCCCGCTGCTTGTGTTCCCTCTCTGGCTGTGTTTCTCTCTGTCAAATAAATAAAATCTTAAAAAAAAAAAAATTTGTTGAACAGACATGACAGAATCATACAGATTGGTTAAAAGGAAGTATTATGATACAGGGAACAAAAAAAGGAACCAAAAACTCATGGTAGAATAAAAATCTTTGTTATTATTGTAAAAAAAAACTATAAGAAAAGATTAGAATTAGAGGACAAATTCATCATCTCTTTAAGAATTCATGGCAGGGAAAATAAGAGATGAAAACAAGTGATGAAAGAATTCACATTTAAAACACAAGGAAAAATAAAGATATTTATAGATATTTAAAGATATTTGTGAAAGATAAAGGAAAAATTCACCAGCAACACAATTCAGTGATGCAAGAGATAAAATCATTCTTAACTTTAGAAAGATATGAATGTACAATCAAATTGACTTATGATGTCTCAGAAACAATTACTTAAAAAAGAAACAAGGTGAAAGTTTTGAGTGTTTAACCGTGTTAAATCCCATATACATTTTTGTAAGTGTAGAAATGTCTAGGAATGTCTTAACCAATTTATTTCATTTATACTTTCCTTATTACATATGAATAAATGGAAAAAGATCTCAATTGAAGGAGAGAAAATCATTAGAAAGCATCTCTATTTAATGGCTTCCTAATATTTCTCCTTAAAGTACCTAAATAAAATATGTCTCTGATGGATGCCTCATTGAAAGAAACAAACATGCAAACAAAAATTGTCAATTTTTTTTTTTTTTGCTTTTAAACAGTTTTCAATTTGGGAAATTTCTGCAGTGCAGCCATGACCTGAATAAGCTATAAAACCCAAAGATATTACAGTTTTTAAGTATTCATGTAGTATACTAGGATCCATTTGATATTTAATATTTTAATCTTGAGAATGATGTCATTTTTTTCATAAATGTTAGCATTTATAGCTGTTTCAAAATAATGTTACTGATTTATCTCATGATTTAATAGCATAAAATTATTTGCCTGGGTATTATAGTTAAAAATTTTTAAAATCCATATGACAATTGAATAGTAAGAATGCAGCACCAAGTACTTTTGCTTCATAGTCTTTTTGTACATAAATAAAACACTGTCCACTTCAAGTTTCATCATCAAACCTATGGGAAAAATACAAAGTTCCTGTGTAACAGACTAAAAAAAAATACATATCATCTTAAAAATGATTCTATTATTTCTAAATATACAGTAAAATACAATTATATAAGTGGAATTTTATGCCTGCTTTACCAGGTAAAAATTAAAAATTACTCTAGCATCTTCTACATTAAAGTAATGGGTGTGATTTAATTTCTAATAACTTTTGATTGACATTACATCATAAATATGATCAAAAAACCTTTTTGTTTCCAGAAGCTCTTGCTAAGAGATATCATTTATCCACCTATGGCAGACATCTTTGGTTCTCACATCATATTTTCTCTGTCTGTATATGATTTCAGTAGTCAGCTGTGGAAGGACTCATTCTGCACTAGCTGTATTCCATTTCAAATGTATGCCACTCAGTTTTACATTCTGCCTCAGGATCTTTTTGGTGTTACAACAGTCTAATTTGAAACATTCACGTACAATATAAAATGTGAGATTTATGTTAATGCCTGTAAGAACACCTCTCAAACAAATGAGGGGAGAGGGAGTCACTGGATAAATGCCTGGTTTCCTTTCATTCAGGTCAGCATCCCTGGAGGACTTCTTTACTTCTTATAGGTCACAGCTAAGTCTTCCCTGTGGCATTAATAATGCACTCTTATATTGATTTTCCATCTTCCCTGACTCTTCCTCTTTCAACTCCTTCACTTGTGCTTCTTGGCATCACTTCACAATAACCTACTGCTATCCCAGTCTAACCTCATGCTCTCCTTGCAGTGAAGCACATGATGGTCTCTCTGGCCTAGAAAACAGACTTTCAGTAGGAGATTCTGGAGCACAACAACATCAGCATTTGTAGAATTATCATGTGTAATAGATTGGTCATGGTGAACTAGAAAAAGTGACATTGGGGAAAGATAGTATTAAAATCTAATACTGGGGCACCTGGGTGGCTCAGTTGGTTAAGCGACTGCTTTCTGCTCAGGTCATGATCCCGGAGACCGGGGATCGAGCCCCACATCGGGCTTCCTGCTCGGCGGGAAGCCTGCTTCTTCCTCTGTCAGTCCCTCTGCTGTGTTCCCTCTCTGGCTGTGTTTTTCTCTGTCAAATAAATAAATAAAATCTTAAAAAAATATTTTAAAAAATCTAATATTAGAATATTGTAAGATCAATTATAGTGGTAAGAAATGTGAGGTTGTTTGCTTTTATTACCTGCCTTAGAAGTTTTGAAGAAAGACTGAAAGGCTCAGGTCAACAAACAGCATTTAAAACACACTGTAAAAGTCATGGCCATGTTTAAGGTGAATATTCTTTATTGCAGTCATGGGGCAAGCATTAGTAAAATCAGGATCAAGCTTCAATTATAAGGGTGACAAGACAGACTATTCAATCAACATTTTCCAGTTTGATAGCTTGCTAGAAAAGCTTTGGCAGGGCGCCTGGGTGGCTCAGTGGGTTAAAGCCTCTGCCTTCGGCTCAGGTCATGATCTCAGGGTCCTGGGGTCGAGGCCATCGAGCTCTCTGCTCAGCGATGAGCCTGCTTCCTCCTCTCTCTGTGCCTGCCTCTCTGCCTACTTGTAATCTCTCTCTCTCTGTCAAATAAATAAATAAAATCTTTAAAAAAAAAAAAAAGAAAAGCTTTGGCAGAATCTTAAGGAATAGCTTGGGGATTCGGAAATTTTAGAATGGATTTATTATATGAAGCCAGAGAACCCACAAGCTGAAAATAGTCTTTAATAAATGCTTAAGAATATTTCTTTCAGGGATGCCTTGGTGGCTCAGTTGGTTAAGCAACTGCCTTCGGCTCAGGTCATGATCCCGGAGACCCGGGATGGAGTTCCACATCAGGCTCCCTGCTCAGCGGGAAGCCTGCTTCTCCCTTTCTCACTCTCCTTGCTTGTGTTCCCTCTCTAGCTGTGTTTCTTGCTGTCAAATTAAAAAAAAAAAAATCTTTAAAAAAAAAAGAATATTTATTTCACTAAAGCAACAAGGAATACTCTAGTGGAGGGGCCACCATTACTTTTTAGCTCAGTTGTGCACCTGTGCTGTAGATCAGGGTTGGCAGTAGAGACACTGTCCTGTACCTGGGATCTAGGTCTTAGAGTTCATGCGAATGATAGAATTCCAGAATAGTAGAAGACAAGTGTCAGTACTAATAAGACAAAGCAAAGGTAGATTTAGCTATCAGAATGGATTGCAAAATGGTAAAGTATGTGACATTGACTCACAGTCTGTGGTAGTAGCTAAAAGATAATGATGTTCGTAGGGGATCACAGGAGCTGGTGATAAGAGGGTAGACATCAGCTCTGTACTAGAAAATTGTGATCCAGCACTTAGTTTCCAGGTCTGCACCCTCAGATTTAGAGCTCAATGATGGAAGGAGAAAGAGGTGCCCTTGAGAAAGACTCTGAGAACATGTTGTTATATGATTATGCAATAAATTGTAATTTAAATTCTGAGAATCTACTCTAAAAAAATACTTGCACATATATTAAAACATATATAGAAAACAATACACTGTTATTTATTATTTGTAAAAAGGAAACCTGAGTAAAAAGCTATCTTTTGAGAAGGAATTATTTCAAAATATTTATCTTACCCATACATTAGAATGCTATGCAACTATTTAAAAAATGAGAATCAGATTTTCATGGCTGATATTAAAAGATCTCTAAGATGTATAGCTAATAGGATAGTATATAAACTTCCACATAATTTATGTACTAAAACAACGATGCTTATATGCACATAGATACTAGTTTAAATTAATTTTTAATGAATAGAAAAATGTTCCCCAACTGTTAATGGTTATTTAAGTATCATGGTCACAGAAACTAAATGTAGTTGTAAGAGGGAAGTTACAAGACTTATACTTTTACCCTATATTTCAATGCATTGCTTGAATCATTTTACAAAGGTGAGGCATTCATGTCATATTTGTATACCTTTTTTCAAAGAAACAGAAATGAAGCAGTAGAAGCATTTTACCTGTGTACCCTCATCATAATCTCCTTGTTCCACTAACCCAGAGGTAATTAAATGAAGAATTTTGTATTTATCATTCTCTTGTTCTCTTTTTAAAAATAATAGTAATCCTAAGCAAGAATTTTACATGTGTTATACATTATATTCAGTAAGCCATTATGCATAAATTCTGTGACTATAGTTTTTACTACCACTGAATTAATGAGAGTCATGTGGTTTATTTCTATTTTTGTACATTGCAACTATATTCTATTGTAGGAATATAACAATATATAAGGAATTTCTCTCTTGTTTGTGGTTTTAAAAATATACATCAGTAAATGTTACCTTTTCTTTTTTCTCATATTGGTTTTTCTGCTTCAAAAATCCTTCTATATACCATTAAATTTAATCCAAGTACTTAGGTATGTAAAATATTTTTGGTTCTAAATAGCATTTTTAATTGTTAATTTGATTTTTTGACTCAGAAGTGTATTTTCAGTTTCTAAATATGGGGACTGCTGGTTATTTTTTTTATTTTTTAGATTAAAATCTCTACAGGCAGAAAATAGTCTAAAGTCATCTATTCTTTAAAATTCTTTGAAACATGACTTTATGATCTTGTAAGTGGTGAGTTTAGTAAATTATCCAATTTACTATATTCTCTATTTTTTAGTTCAATATTCTTCTTACATTCATTCAATCAAATTTAATTTTGTGTTATTAAATCTATATTACAACTTCTTTTGGAGAAAGATGTGTTAAAATCTCAAATTATTTGATAGCATAAACAAATAATTTTTTAAAATATTAATTTTACTTTAAGTATTTTGTTTTTATACAATTTAAAAATATACAGTTTATTGTATATTTAGTATACCCCAATAAAGCTGTTTTTAAAAGGAATTTAAGTATTTTAAAACTAACTATTACTTAAACACAAGATCAGAATTTTCATAGCTTGCAGGTTGACTGAACTTTTATTATGGTATTGTGACCTTTTTTAGTTTTAGTAATGTTTTTTGCCTTAAAATCAATTATGCCTATGTGAGTGTTGCTGTGAATTTTAGTATTTTATGTTGAATTATAATTCTTACAGAAAGTTATAAATGTAGATCTCACTGAATTAGTTCAAAGTACACATACCTACCAGACCAAGAAACCCAACATTGCCAGCATCTCAGAATACCAAATTTTAGTTTTCCTGTTTTGAACTCTATAAATAGAATCATAAGATATGTATTCTCTGTGTTAGGATTTTTTCTTTAGCTATAGTTTCTTCAACTATTTTATGGTATTTTCTTCTATGAATATATTACAATTTCTTTATCATTCTACCTATGCTAGATACTTACGGTGTGTCAAATGTGGAACTCTGCCAAATAATAATGCTGTGAATATTATTATACTTTTCTTTTGTGCCCACATGCAGTTTTTTTGTTTTTGTTGTTGTTACATATTTACCAGGAAACAAAGTTGTCAAATAAAATACCAGATACGCCATTAAATGTAAATTTTAGGTAAGCCACACAAAATATTTTAGCATATGTATTTACCAAATAGTGTATGTATGTATACATGGAAAAAAAAATCCAGTGCTCATATGAAATTTACATTTAACTAGGGGTCATATAGTTTTGTTTACTAAATTTGGCAAACCTACATAGAAAGAAAAATAAAGTAAAAATTAAAAAACCTTTTTTTTGTCAAGAAGGTATTTACTATTTTTTCGAAGCTTTTTCTTAAGCCTTTCAATTTTGAATATATATGACAAATTCGATTTGTCAGTTTTGATGTTTTTCTTTTCCAAATGACTATCCAATTATACTTGAACACTTTATGGAAAAGACCATTTTTTTTCTCTCTCTATGCAGTTCCACTTTGGTTTTGACCAAATCTGACTAAAATATGTGGGGATGTTAGGTGGGATGATATTAAATCTGTAGATCAATTTGGGAAGAAAGGACAGTATCCAAATTGTGAACAGCTATATGACTCCACTAATTTAGGACCTTACTTTTTCTGAATATATTTTAGTGTTTTATGTCTAAATCTTAAATATATTTTGTTAGATTTATTCCAAAACACTTGAAATAATGTTGCTATTTAAGTAGAGTTTTGTGAAATTTTCCATAATTAAAATAGAACAATTTACCAATACTTATCACTCTTTCCATATACTTTTAACAGTTGTGAGTTTTGTAATTGAAGTTACTGCCTGTCATTTGACAATAAGATTTATTAAGGTAAGAATCATATATAGTTGTATTCATCATTATATCCACAATGCCTAGGTCCATGTATGGCATATAGTAGGCAGTGATTTAAAAATTGGTTGTCAGTCCCATTTACATAGAATATTTACTTGATAAACATGCTTTAGTAGCACAAATGCTAACCTTCACCACATGCATAGTAATCTTCTAACAATTTCTTTATGTTAGAAAAATATAGGTCTAGTCTACTTGAATTTAGATTAGGAAGAGAAAATTAGGAAATAATTATAGGACGAGATAGGGGAAAATTGGTGAAATGATCTTTAGATTTCACTCTCAGGTATTTTAAAATGCAGGGACATACAAACATAGAAAAACTGCTAAGATTTGCTCTGCATTATCAGAATCCCGAATAAAGGATGGATTAATTTTATAGAGTCGGTAAGGCCCTATGTTGCATTTAGTTCAGAAATCCAGATTTGTTTGTTTATTTTTCCAAGGGACAAGAGTCAAAATACTTGTAAGGAAAGAAAACAGGAAAATAGGAAACCTTTAAAAAAAACTATTTTTGAAAGTTTTTTTAAAATCAAATAAGGGAATATTAAACCTGCTCTCAGATGAGCTGATTAGAACATTTGCCTTACTCTGTGATGCTCCAGGAGCTATGAAGACAAAGGATGAAACATGAAAGTCAGCTCTTGGTTAGGTATATGAAAAAGTTGTAATGGATTTTCCCAAAGATGAAAAGGACCTATCACTCTATCTAAGATGAATTTTTATCTCCCTTGTCAGAGCATGCCTACAGTCTGTGAGCATTTCTATCATCCTTCCAATTATCAGTCTTCTCCAGTGTAAACGATTAGAAAGGCATAATATTGTTCGGGGTCTCCTTAATGATGATTTTCCTTTACAAAATAATCAGTAAAAGAACAATTATTTTTATATGATATTATATGTTAACTATACTGGAATTAAAATTAAAAACTTAATAAAAATTTTTATAATGTGGAGTAATTATATGGCCTTTGTATATTGGAATATATGAAAAAAATATATATCCTAATATATAGCTTGTTGTATGCACCTTTTTTTAGGAGGGGTGTAGTTCACTAAAACAGATGAAAGCAGTATGGTGGGTACATAAACCAAAGAGAATTAGATATATGAAATAAAAAGATATTCTCTTGTTTCTAATAAATATTTAAGGGGCTCCTGGATGGCCCAGTTGATTAAGCATGTGCCTTCAGTTCAGGTCATGATCTCATGGTCCTGGGATCAATCCCTACACTGAGCTCTCTGCTCAGTGGGGAGTCTGCTTCTCCCTTTGTACTGGCTCTCTCTCAGATAAATAAATAAAATCTTAAATAAATAAGTAAACATTCATTGTCTTTTTTTATAATTTTGTTTGAATTTAATGATTATTAGATATGTTATATTTTGAAATAATATTTAATTTTTAAAAATAGGGCAACAAAACTAATTGCTCCTGATGTTGCATGCCCCCTTGTTTTGACTTGCAGACATAACATCATACATCAGTAGTGTTGTGGGCAAATGCAGATACAAGTAAAGTAATGCGCCATTTTAATTTAAATGCAAAATATTTATTGCTCTTACATAAAGTCAATAACATCCATACTGGTGAATAAGTGCTCCTGATCCAAATCAATTTTTTAAATTACATAAAAATTTATTATAGGTCATAACTTTATATTTCTCTAGATACTGTGTGTAAATCTTTGAAAACAATTAGCAAATCCAAAAGCACTTTGTACATCTATGAATTTTTAATGCTCCTTTACATGCCATCTTTCTTGCAAGTTGAAAAAAATAAACCCTTTAAATTTCCCATCTCTCTTCAAACCCTTTAACTTCCAGCACTAAAGGCAGCTTTGTAGAACATAAATAACATTAATTTTCATGGCTTATGAATCAGACATTATGAATGGATTTTCAACTGGTATAAATGCCTCCCAGTCACATCTGCCTCCTATACAGCCATTGGCTAAATATACATGAAACAAACTTCTTAGATGACAGGAAGGTCTGTGAAGAAATGTCACATCTTCCTGAAGCTGAGGGTTAAACATTAAAGAATATGGGAGGTGATTAAATACACAGCGGAAAGCAGAAAATAGTGTTAATGAAACCCTTGCTTCATATGGTCAAAAATCGTGCGTATTTTTTAGATTCAGATGATATATTTTACAGGGAAGTGTCATCACTGGACCCTAGGTATTTATTAGCAAGCCTTTATAGCATGAAGTGTGTTGTTTCAGTGGAGGGTTGTAAATGCAGATTTAGCATTAGTTAAGGAAAGTGATGAATACCAACTCCATCAAATAACCAATGGTTAATACTCACTTTTCATTATTATTTATTTATTTATTTATTTATTAATAAAGATTTTATTTATTTATTTATTTGACAGAGAGAGAGATTACAGGTAGGCAGAGAGGCAGGCAGAGAGAGAGGAGGAAGCAGGCTCCCTGCCGAGCAGAGAGCCTGATGCGGGCCTTGATCCCAGGACCCTGAGATCATGACCTGAGCCGAAGGCAGAGGCTTTAACCCACTGAGCCACCCAGGCGCCCCATCATTATTTAATAATTACTTTTATTTTTATTTATTTTTATTTTTTAAATATTTATTTATTTATTTGAGAGAGAGAGAGAGAGAGAGAGTGCTAGAGTAAACAGGGAGGGGCAGAGGAAGAGAATATTTAAGCAGACTCCCCTCTGAGCACAGAGCCCAAGGTAAAAAGAAAAATGGACTAGATCCTGAGACCCATGAGATCATGACCTAAGTGGAAAAGAGTCATATTCCCAACTAAGCCACTGAGTGTCCCTTATTTTTGTTTTTAATAGAGATTTTTCTTGAATCTCTTGGAAAGAATTATACTCACCCACTGTTTGTAATGATGAAAAAGAAGAATCCTCTGTGTGTTCGCACATGTGCTCGCGTGCCAAAGGGGAATTAGACATGCTTGGTGATACTCTGATGAATTGCTGAGCTTGAGAAGCAATTCGTATCTTGATTTTCACTGATAATTGAAGTAAGTGAATATGTGTATTAGCGGGATTATTGCAAGTTAGAAAGGGAAATAAATGATAAGATGTTTTTCGTCCCAAATGTTGCAATAAAGGAGTTTGAATTATATGGAAAGAGAGGCTCCAGACTTTTATTCCTCAAGACCATGTAACATAGCTCCTGAGAGAGGAGGACAGAAAGCTACCCAGAGTGGAGAAGGTGGCCAAAAGCACAACCCTCAACCACAATGATAATCAGAGTGGAGAGGATAGAAACATATTTCTTTGATCTCCGGGTTTGGGAGCATTGAGTGACATCACTGAATCCAAATGAAAATTCTCCCAGTGAGCATAACCAGGATTTTCAGGCAGTCTCTCAAGAGAGGGTATCTTCATGGAGGTTGTTTTGGAGAAGAATATGGTAGGTACTTCTTTATAGTTTTCTGGTTTTAATTTTGTGTTTTGTAGTGATTTTTGATTTACAGAAAAACTGCAAAGCTATCATAGAGAATCTGCATATGTCCTTCATCTAGATTTTTGCCAGTGTTAAAAAGCCACTGAGTATCCCTTATTTTTGTTTTTAATAGAGATTTTTCTTGAATCTCTTGGAAAGAATTATACTCACCCACTGTTTGTAATGACGAAAGAGAAGAATCCTCTGTGTGTTCACACACGTGCTCGCGCACCAAAGGGGAATTAGACATGCTTGGTGATACTCTGATGAATTGTATATAATTGTATATAACGATGGTATATTTGTTAAAACTGAGAACCAATATTTTTGTACTTCTTTCAACTTAACTCCAGACCTGATTCAGTTTTCCACAATTTTTTTTCTAGTAGTGCTGTTTGTGTGCATCAGGCTCCATCCTTAATAGCACATTGTACTTAATTATTAATTATCCTTTCTCCTTTGTCTTTTCCAATCTAGGACTATATCTAAGTTTTCTTTTGTTTTATTATGACCCTGACAGTTTTGAAAAATACCTAAAAATTTAAGCATTATTGTCCATACGCACATACTACACACAGCATTATTGTCCTTACATACTACAAAAGATTGAAGTTTGAATTATGATCTATCCTTCCATTTTGTCAGATAAACAATAGCTAAGAGAGAATTAGGGAAGCCTAGCGATACTGAAGAAGATGGAGATGGTGCCTGGCTGTGGATGTCAGTAGGACAAAAAAAAATCTTTTAAACAAAAGATAAACTATGAGAATTGTAAATGGGTCCATGGGTCCAATTACTGGGATATAAGAAGAAACAGAAATTGGCAAAAAAAAATTTAAAAAGATAAAAAAAAAGACCAGGTGAATGAGGTAAACAGAATACATATATGTAGTTCAGATTATAAATAAATTAATAATAGAATTTTTTCAATATAATTCTGTCATTCTGAATTTAGTACTTTTTTTTTTTAGTACTGTTCTTACATTCTTTGAATCCACATCATATTGAGAGTTTTGGTAAATTTCATATCTCTTCTATTTATTAGATATATTTCAAAAATGGTAGCAATAAAATAGGGCAGATGGTAGAGAATAAACTTATTTTGAGATGAAAACTGAAGATTACATACCAGTCAGGAAAAGGTAAGGTACTTCTTTATTTCTGCATGCAAAAGTATTCTCCTTTTATTTCTAGAAATAGTTCTAAGCACCATTCATTGTAACTGATCTTCTGAAATAGTATAAAGCATTAATGTAGAATTTTGTATCATCAGTCAAGTACTGATGGACAATGAAATATGGGTTTCAGATTCATCTGTTTCCTCCATATTGTTCTCAGACTTTAAGTTGCTTCTCTCAATTTAGATGCTATTACTTATTCTTTTATCTATTTAGAATTATTGATGGAGATGTATGGTACTGTCAAAGACAAAATTCACCAGACAATTAAGAGATGATTTTATTGGGCAACTGCAATAGGGAGAATAGACCATATCTGAAAATCAAAGTGATCAATAGATTATTTTTGCCTTAGTAATTTTTATGAGGGAGAGACAGGTGCTTTACCCTCAGGTTATTTTGTATGTAGGGAATGTGTCACTTATTTGAATGGGAAATGTTTATTTCTATGACAGGCCAGTTTCTGAGGAAGAAACCATTCTAATCCTAACTAGTCATGGGACAAAGAACATGACCCTGACTAGGGATGGAAGAGGAAGGAACTATGTTTGCTTAAACCTAATTACAAAGTCAAAGGGAAAGGGTCTGTTTTTGATCTTATCAGTAGCCATCATTTTAAAAAAACAGTCACATGGCATCATTTCTCCACTAAATATTCTTTCATTATTTTTGCTGTGCAATACCATATTTCAGACAGATTGGATCTCACATATTCATATTTTTCAATTCTGCCTGGAATGTGAAGACAGGCTAAATTCCCAAATTTCTTCACAAATGTGGCAGAGATACCTACCTAACCATCAACAACAATGACAACAAAAACAAAACCAGAAAAAACCTTTTTCTTTCTCTTCTAGAGACATGAATAGTATGAAGTCCATGGTATTTGGGGTTTGTATTTTAGGATTTCATAACATAAAGCATAACAATAACTTCAAGCATAACAATAATTTCAATTTTCTGGGAATAAGTAGTAGCAGATGCACTATTTAGAAATATTCATTTCTGATATTCAGAACATTTGCTATCTCTAGAAATACCATTGTCCTGTATCTTGTTGATATTTTATTTTCAGATATTTCTAAAAAGTTATGCCTACCTAAATTTTTAGTTCTCAATTTTACCATTTTGCCAGTGTAATTTGCTACTAGTGTCCTGAACGATTTTTAAGCAAGTTTTTCATAAATTAGCTTTACATTTTAATTTTATACTTTTCATCTCTGTAGCTTATTTATTTTATAATTGGAAGTTAGTACTTCTTAATCTCCTTTATCTGTTTCACCCATCCACCTCACCTCTGGCAATCATCAGTTAGTTTTCTGTATTTAAGAGTTTATTTTTTACTTATTTGTTCATTTCTGTTTTTTAGATTCCACATATAAGTAAAGTCATATGATATTTGTCCTCACTGACTATTTCACTTAGCGTAATACCTTCTAGTTCCATCCATGTGGCAGATGCCAAAATCTCATTCTTTTGTATGGATGATTAATTTTCTTGTTGTGTATGTGTATGTGTGTATGTGTATGTATGTACTAATTCTTCTTTGCCCGTTCATCTGATGGAAACTTAGGTTTCTTCCATATCTTGGCTATGATAAATAATGCTGCAGTAAACATAGGGGCGCATCTGTCTTTTTGGATTAGTCTTTTTATTTTCTTTTGGTAAAAACCCAGTAGGAAAATTATGGGATTATATGGTATTTTTAGTTTAACTTTATTGAGAAACCTCCATACTGATTTTAACAGTGAATGTACCAGTTTACATTCCCACCAATAGTGCAGGAGGGTTTTCTTTTTCTATTTGTTATTCCTTGTCCTTTTGATACTACTGATCAGTTGGACTGGTATGAAGCAATATCTCCCATGGCTTTGATTTGCATGTCCCTGATGATAAGTGATGCTGAACATCTTTTCATGTGTTTCTTTAAGAAAATGGATATTTTCTTAAATGTACATTAAGGTGTTCTGCCCGTTTTTAAGTCAGATTTTTTTTTTTTTTTGGTGTCGGGTTGTATAAATTTGTTATATATTGTGGATATTAACTTCTTATGAGATCTATCATTTGCAAGTATCTTCTCCCCTTCAGGAGGTTGACTCTTTGTTTTGTTGATGGTTTCCTTCACTGTATAAAAGCTTTTTAACTGGTGTAGTCCCCCAATAGTTCATTTTGCTTTTATTTCCTTTGCCTTTGGAGACATACTCATAAATATGTTGCTAAGGAATTAGCTACATTTTATGATAATTATGTATATATGATGAAGGATTGTGTATGAAGTGTTGAGTACATACATATATGTTCATACTACTCACAGTGTGAATCCAAATGCCATTATTAAACAGAAGAATTTTCCATTTTAGAAATGGCTTTGGTGATTCTGCTTTGCCTAACTTGTCTTTGTGCTGAAATCTTGGGGGTGGGGAGGGGATATGCCCAAGAATAATGTGTTTGTTACTTTAGATATGGAGGGCAGAAAATTTTCCTCCAAATCATCTTTTCTTTGTTATAAAGGAAATATTAGAAATGCAAATAAATGATAGGGGCTGTCTTTTCTAGAACTTTACAAATGGTAGATTCTCTTCTAGTTTGGATCCTAGGAACTTCATCTAAACACAAATAAAGAGTTGACCTTGGGTATATTCTATAAGTGTGAAGAATTTATTGAGAATTTGAATAGAAAACTAAGAATTACTTCCATACCATCAAATAGTGCCCTTGCCCCCTCAAGAAATATATTTAGGGTTATATGAAGTATCATGCACTTTGGAAAAACTTTTCATTCTTAGATATTTTGTAAATTTAGAAGAAAAAGTTTTACTATGAAGTAAAAAAGAATATCTAATATTTAATTTTTGTGGAGAAGAGTGCTTGTTTGAGACAATATTTTATCTTAATCCAATAATATGGTGAATAATGACAACTATCAGAAGATGCTTAGAAAAAAGATGAAATTTACAGAAATATATATAGGTGGATATAATTTATGTATGGAGAATAATTTGAAAACTTTTTATGTGATAGATTTAGGCAAAACAAAAACCCATATAAAATACAGATTCATAAGCATAACATGGAAAATATTAAGGTATATGTATTCATTCAAATGATTCTACTTTCTCTTCTTTTTACTTAGTCATTTGATAGTAAGAAGTAGATAAAAGTGGGATGATCAAGGAAAAGCAAATTTGGTTTACATTAAAAGGAAACTAAATCTCTTTATTAAAGAACAGGTAATATCTGCACAGTGAAAAGTGAAATTAGTTATAGACAGAATGAGTTTGGGATAGACACCAAATTTGAGGGAGCAACTCTTGAGATGATAAGAACTTTGAAAGGAAAGCTGTCCAAAGATGAGTTTTAGAACACTGGTGCTGTGTATAAGGATGGAATTCCAGTTTCTAGGCTTCCTTTTCAAGCATGCTACATCAAAATTACATCATTTTCAAGTCTTTTTGAGTTGAATTTATGTTCCTTTATAATGTGACATAAAATATTTTACTGTGTTGAAGAGCAGACTGAACACCTCTTCTGTGGTACCACTGGGAAGTTTATCAAAAGCTTGTCAGAAAGGGGCACCTGGGTGGCTCAGTCAGTTAAGCATCTGCTTTCAGCTCAGGTCCTGATCCCAGGGTCCTGGGATCAAATCCCACATCAGGCTTCCTGCTCTGCAGGGAGTCTGCTTATCCTTCTACTCCTCTCCCCTGCTGTGTGTTATCTCTCTCTCTGTCATAAATAAATAAAATCTTTAAAAAGCTTATTGAAAAACAATTAACTGAAGAGGATAAATGTCTCTAATTCAGAATTCTTAATGAAGAACTTAAGGATAAATCTAATTCCTATAAATGAGGAAAACACATAGTTAAAAAATACGACTAAAGAAGTGAAGCCAAAATTCTCGGTGAAAGTGGAAAAAATGTGAACATTTTTAAACTACAATGTTATCTATTATGACAATACTAAAAGTGAAATGTGAATTAAAATGAAAAGGGTTTCCTTTTTTCAGAGAACTTTAGGAAGTAATTATATCGTTGTTTAAATAAAAACAAGAAGCCTGAATTGGCTTATACCAGGTTGATTAGGAAATAACAAAATCCATAGAAGACAGTAGAAGACATTCAGTGAAACAGAAGAAACAATTCAGAAACAGAACCAAAGGGTAGGAACTTTGTCAGCAACAGAAATTAGTGGTAAAAAAAATTTACTTAAAAAAAAAATGATGTTAATAAAAATGCTTAACTCTTTGGGAAAAAACTGAAGCTGGATCCCAAACTCATGCAAACTGATAAATTAACCATCTAAACAACTAATTTGTAAAATTTCTACAACTGTTCTGTCTAATATGACTGTTGCTAGCTCCATGTGGCTTTTGAGAACTTGAAGTATGGCTGGTCTAAATGGCAGCTAAAGGTTTAATTTTATTTAATTTATATTTAAATTTAAAACTGAACTGATATTCAGTTATTAGAAAATACTCAGACATCATTGGAAAAAATATGTCAATCTTATTTTAAACTGTAAATTTTATAAAATTAAAATACATACCAAGTATTTCCAATGAAAACTTTACTTCAGTTTTGTCAGGGCCGGTGCATCATCCGCCCCTCCCGCCATGCCCAAGCCACCAGGAATTCTGGTGGAGGTACCTGTGAATGTGAATGAAAGCCCAAAGGGGCTTTCCCTGCTTAGAATCCGAAAAGCCACTTACCCTGTGGGTCAGGGCAATATGTCCTTGGTGTGCTTATTCAAGACATAGTTCCATTTACTCCTCCTCCCCGTAATCATATCTCTGTATCTCTTA
Organism: Spilogale gracilis; assembly: GCA_004023965.1. Classification (NCBI taxonomy): domain Eukaryota; kingdom Metazoa; phylum Chordata; class Mammalia; order Carnivora; family Mephitidae; genus Spilogale; species Spilogale gracilis. Next base: position 76,498 of record PITA01007350.1, read on the forward strand.
TCTGTATTTCTTGATCCCTGTGCCTCAATGGTCTCAACTTCTGTGAGTTTAGGCAATCACTCTACCCTGCAGTAACAATACTAATCCTGTCTCTAGGGTGGGTGCAAAAGCAGTTAAAGATTTAACTGCACCACCCAACTTCCTCACTTGGGAATAATAAAAGACTGGGACCCTTGACAGTCAAATATAGAGAGAAGAAGACTGAGAGAGAATAGCAGAGCCAAGAGACGAAGCCGTGAGACAGAGACTGACTGAGAGCCTGCAGAGAGACTCAGAGACTCAGAGAGATATAGAGAGAGGAAGACTTGAGAGATGGCGAGAAACTGAGAGACTGAGAGAAAAAGCCATGAGACTGAGAATCTGAGAGACGGAGATAGAGAGACAGAAACAGACCCAGAGAGAAAGACAGAGATCCTGCTTCGACAGACCTCCCGGGCTCAGGTGTGTTTTTGGCCACCAACACTCATCATCCTGCTCGACCCCACCTTTTTCCCCTGGACCAGGGGCGAAATCCCAAACCTCATAGCCCAGGAAGGAGCTACACAATTTGACATATAAGTGTAAAATACATCTTGAAATACTACAGGATATCTCAATAATTTTTATATTGATTCCATGTTGAAATAGTAATTTGAATATATTGAGTTAAAATATTTTATTAAAATAAATTTACTTATTTCTTTTTCTTTTTTAATGTGACTACTAGAAACTTTTAAATTCTGTATCTGGATCACAACATACTTTCACTTAATAATACTATTCTAGATAAAGCAAAGTTTTGATATATTTATGATGCAGAGGTGGAGAAATCCTTTGAATACTTAATCAGAAATCATTTAACTAGAAAAAAAAGAAATCATTCAATCATAACTTCTTTTTCAATCCTTGTAATCAAAAGCCACAAAGAGGAATATAAATATTTTTGTTTTGCAAAATAATGAGTGCAGAGAAAGGGAAAAATAAGGAGGAAAAATACAGTATTTTTACAAACAACTATATTAAAGTACAAAAGCCTCAACCAAGATTTAGAAAATAGACAAATTATAAAAAGATATAAATTGCCAACTGAAAGCAAGATAATAGAGCAATTAGAAATATTAGTACATACATTGAAGGATATATAATCTCAGTTGTAACTAAAAAAATAAAAATACTAACAGGGTAACTATTTTTTTTTCTTAACTACCAGATACCTGGTAATTGAGAGAAAGAAAAAAAAAAGAGAGAGAGAGAGAGACAGAGATAATAAAGTTAGGGAATAAATTCATGGCAACTTCTAACACCTTTAAGACCAAAAATGATGGTATCTATACAAATTAAAATTGCAGTTACTTTATGAACAGTAGATTCTAGATGCAGTAATTTGTCATAGGATTATACTTAAAAATGATGCTTATATACAAGAGGACATCTTGCAATATTGTATATAATAGTAAAAAAGTATAATATAAATTTTAATAAGCAGAAATTCTTTTAAAAATTCTTGTGAGAGAGAGAGTGTGTGTGTGTATATGTATATGATATATACAAAGAAAGGGTTAGATTTTTATTATTCTGATATGGAAATATATCAAAAGCATACTATAACAAAAGACATAGATGGACTGTCTATATTAATGTACTGTATACTGAAAGAATAAATTGTATAAAAAATTTATGTTTCCATCAAAAGATATGAGCTGACATGAATTTATTTACTTAGCTATCTGTTGTGGAATGCAAAAAAAAATGTTAACAATAGGTACATATGACAGGAAGGGTAGAGAAATATGGAATTTTCTTTTTCTTTTTATACATTTAAATTTTAAACATACCTATTTATATTTTCAAAATCAGCTGCTGGTTGGTTATATGGGAAATGAGGCCTCTGTTTTCTCTTGATCATTTTATATTTAAAGATTTTTAATAGTATAAATACTTATAAAATTTTCTGTGATTATGTGTGGTAAAATTAATTGTCCAGTTTATTAACAACCTTATGATTTATCTTTTAATCTCCCTGAGAGTTACATATACCATTATTTTCTTGCATCATGCAAAATAAGTTTATTTTATATGGGCTTTGTCTTCTGTTTATATTTTCTTATCTTTCACAAAAGTCAATGTTATTTGCTTCCTGCTAGCCTACTTGTACAGCATTTTAAAGACACAATAAATATTCACCACTGTCATGCTCTTCTATCTGGTGATATTTTAAAAATATATTTTTCTGATGAAGCAAAAATTTTAGGATATACTGCAAAGATTTTACAGTACATAGAAAAATGGGTTTGTAACACAAATTAAACCTTACTCCATACATCTTAAATTATGACATTGCTTCCAATTAAAGGTAACTAAATGAATACTGTTTTGTTTTATTTTTTAATTACTTACTTATCTAAGTAATCTCTATATCCAACATGGGGGTTGAGCTCACAACCCTGAGATCCAGAGTCACACACTCTCAGGACTGAGCCAGTGAATATTGTTAATAAATAAATAAATAAATAAATAAATAAATAAAGGAATGTCATAATATTTAAGAAGTCTCAAACCCAGTTATTTGCAAAAATTTATAAATAGCTGAGAAAACATTAAACATTTGTTTTAAAAAAATCCCATTCTCAGTTTATTAAATAAAGTATAGATGTTAGCAGATATTCCCCGAATTATTAATTCAAATACTATGTACTAATAGCATTATTACAACCTGATGTATAGGAAATTGTTCAAAGGGAATTATTTTCATAATATTCTATAAAAATAAAATTATTTAACAATATTGAAATGGACATTTAGAACCTTAATAGAATAAGTTCTAAACATCAGACCAAATAAAAACAGAAGAGAATTTAAATGGAAATCTGTTTAAGATTAAGACTGAAGCTATAACTAAATAACTGAATCACTGAAAGTCAGTAGACTTAAAGGAGTAAAAAGGAGGGCAATAATATTCATTTAATAGATATTAATGAAAAAGAAACCATAAAATCTATCAAAAGAACAGGATCATAGGTTGTGTATCTTATCCTAAAATAGTACTGCAGCAATGTTAAACAGGAAATTGAATTTATTTTCTACTATGATAGGAATATTAAGTACAGTATAGAAACAGAAACGGGTCATCCAAATTTAATAACATAAATAGCATTGTATAGACATTAATACTGCATCATACTAGTTCCTGCCTCTATTAGTCATTGTTTCAGACACAGATCTCTTGAATGAATTGTGAAATCAGGGAAGGTTTTTTCCTCATCTAGACTCTAAAGAAAAAGTTTAGAATTATAAAGGCTTGTTTCCTATGTTTAATCATGCTTAATTTGATACTTCTTTTTTCCATTACACTTATTAAACTTGAACCCAGCCAGATGATGTGTATAAATCCATTCACTAAAATGTAACTTTCTGTGTAGTCACTCCAATAAAAACAGTGTAATCTACTGTGCAGCTAAATGGCTGTGTAAAAAAAGAACTGCTACATGTATGTACATTTTTCTTTCCTTCTAGCTCAGAAGCCAGATCAAAGCCTTTTATGTTATGTGATGCTGCTGCCCCTCAGGGCTGAGCAATAAACTCCTTAAAATTTCATACCGGCTAAGTTAGCAATATAAATGTCAGTTTGGTTTAGCTGAAGCAGACTTTTGTAATCAATAGCAGGAATTACAGTCAGTAGAAAGTATAGCTTGCTTGATCTCACAAGTAAGTGGTTAGTTGTGGAAAACATGAAGTGAATTGAGTGAATCATTCTAAAAATGTGAAATTTTATAATTTCTTATTGACTGCTTTCCAGTTGGTATTGCTGATATTAAATTATAAAACCTAGAGTCTGTTCACAATTCCTACTATGTTAGATTATCCTCAACACAGAATCTCAATTTTCTTGGTGTGAATGTTTCCATTTACTCATAGCCATCTTAAGAGGAGAAAAAATAAAATAAAAAAAAAACAACATGTAAGCAGACATGATTTAGGAGCCGTGTCATCCAAGGGATTCTGTGCATGCATGTGACTGCCAAACTCTGCATTTTGTAGTATTGTTGAACAAAAACTTCGATGAAGATGTAATTTTAAATCTGTCAAAACATGTACATTTCAGGAAAAAGAATAGCAAAGATTGACTTTTAAAGGTATTAAAAGGGTTTTAAGTGTGCTTAAACACAGGATTTCTAATGCAAGACATATCCTTTACAAAATTTTATCTCAGTTTCAAAACAGGAGTACGGCATCAATAGTAATGCCCAGGGTTAATTATAACCCTCTCCCACTTTATTTAAGTATATTGGTGAAAATGCTTTATTATAGTCTTTTTTTTTTTTTTTTAAACTTTCGTTATTGAGGCAGGTGACCTAGAAAAATCCCAGTGGATCTAAGCTATCAAAGGAAATTCTATTTGGTAAAAGTAGGGAAACAGTCAATGTTACAATAGCCTATGTAAATAATACAAGACCTTTGAATACTCAGGAGAAGATTGTTGGCTGATTATTACTCAGTATAGGAAGATGAAAACATGAGAACCAAGTGTTTTATCTCTTCTTGAAATTCCCTACCATTTCCCCTTTTCTTAGTTCTCTGGTCATGTGAGGTTAAGAACAGATTTGAGGGGCGCCTGGGTGGCCCAGTTGGTTAAGCGACTGCCTTCGGCTCAGGTCATGATCCTGGAGACCCAGGATCGAGTCCCACATCGGGCTCCCTGCTCTGTGGGAAGCCTGCTTCTCCCTCTCTCACTCCCCCTGCTTGTGTTCCCTCTCTAGCTGTGTTTCTCGCTGTCAAATAAATAAAATCTTAAAAAAAAAAAAGAACATATTTGACCTGGACAAACAGTTGATTGAACAGTTATTCTGCATTAAACACTAAATAGATACAGAAAACAGAGATTCTATTGTAGTCCTCCAGGAATTATACTCCAATACCAGTCTGGATTCAGTCAGAAAAACACAAGTCACTCTCTTCCGAATATAAAATTAGGCCTTTTCCTGAATTTGCAGTTGCTTGAGGGGGACAGTTTTCACCAATTGTTCAAGATGCTGTCACTGAAGTTTGCAAAAAGTTGGCGTTGAAGTCTTTTTCCCCTCAAGAACTAGTCCCTCAAGTGACTTCTTGGAAGCTGCTGCATTTTTTCAGGACTTGTGTGGAGAGGCTCTCACAAAATGTTCAGTCTGTTCACAGTGAAGAGGGTGGATCTCAAGCACTTGTGAGAACACTGTGGTGCACTTCATCTTTGCCAGGGAATAATTACAGGCTTCTATCTCCCCTTCACTTCATCCCTCTCATAGGGAAATCCTATCCAATAACCATATAGTGAAAATGATTCTGGGAAATGTAGTTTCCATTTCCCAGGTGGCAGTGATGCCTAATTGACCCCAGATGGTCCTGTATTGTGCACATATTTGTAGACCTATCATCTGTGCACACCCCTTTTATGCATATTTAAGTTCTGATCAAAGCAAAAGCATAATGCTTTCCTTAACTTGTCAGAACTATCTGTGTATAGTCAAAAACATAATCTTACCTTCTTCCCCAAAGGAGAAATAGAAAATCCCATATGTCATTTTATTAATCTATAGATAATGTTCATTTCTTTTCTAGCTCAGTCACTATTCTTCTTGGGTATCTTGAAACTTAAAGACTAAAATATAAATTCAATTTTTAGTGATACCATTTACATTAAATAAGAAAGCCACAGGGAGAAAGATGAAAAATGGATTTGTTAATATTTACAAACTTATGTATATGTAAAAACAAAAAAGAAAATATGCATAATGCCTACAATTCTTATCTTTGCAAAAAGTCACATTGTCTGACTTGGCATCTATAACTTCCCTTTTCACTACCTTTCCACATTGTCTCATCTTCAGCCAGCACAGTAGCCAATCATAGTTCTTTGCCTGGTGCATTCTCTAATTAATTACCAAAAGAACATGCACCCTAAATAGTCTTCCCTTTGTGAAGTAGTTTTATTTCTTCATGACCTTTTGTTTTTTTTAAACCAGAAAGCACAGATGTAGTAAGAGAATCTCTTGAATTCCAAGCCTACTTCTCTCTGCCTCTGTTGAATAATAGAAATCCAATTAAGACAAGTCAGCTCAGCAAATAGAGTAAACCTCTTCCCTTTATCTAATGCTCCAGTGACAGAAGGAACATAAAATGTTTAACTTTTGGTTTAATGGAATCAGTCTTGTGTCCTTTCCTTCAAATATCCTTCCCTTTTAAGAACCGTGACTCCAAAATCATCAGAGCCTAAAGTTGTGGCAATAGGATACAAAACTTTGGCTGTTGGGAAATTAAAGTCTGTGGTTGAATAACTACTAAGAGAAAGAATGCTATCCTATTGATCACTGGTACAGAGCATAAAACACATCCAAGAGGACACTTCCCAGTCACACTGTTTACCCTGCTGATTCTCTTTTTCACATATCCCACAGCTCTTTATCAGTTTTAAGGTTGTCGTGTGACAGGGCTTTAGAGTAAATGATGATGTGTGATTATGAGTAGAGTATTATATAAGGCAGGAAAGCAGATCTATATCCAGAACAAATATCTAAGGAATGCAGATGCTGTCATTTCTAATACGAAGGTATATGGGATAATCAACCTGTTATGCAAGCTCAGAAACCTGCTGTCAGGTGACATATTTGTCTGAGGGAAATGGTATAATATTGGGAGCCCATAGCTCATCACAACTATTGGCAAGTGGGCCCTAGACTGGTTAACTATTGGATAGAGGAAGTACTGTTTTTTTTAAATCTACAACTAATGTCCACCTTTGTCACCACAGTCACTTTTTCAAGAGGCCGTTGAGAAAGAGAAGAGGTTTCTGGGAAGAGACACTGCCAGACATGATCAAAACCAGTCATCTTTCCTATCTTGACATTAAGAACTTTCTCTGTTGTTATTATGCTTTTTGTCTATACTAAAATGTCCTTTTACTTAATCTCCTTCCCAAACCTCTTGTCATTGAATTGTGTTTTTCCTACTCCGTAGTGTCTAACCAACGAGTGGTGAGTAGTGGCACATTAATCACAGTAGATGATTCTGGTCATCTGTACTTCCAGGAGAATCGAATAATCAGACATGCTTTTGGAACTTCTGTCTATTGAGATCTTCCTTCACTCCTAGTGTTCGAGGACATCCCTTTAATTCCTTGTTATTTTCTACCAGTAGGTGGTGGAAAGTTGAACTTTTTGCCTTTAATGAGCTGGGCATTCCTCATGAGGCATGCATGTGGGCTCCAAAGGGAGATATAAATCAGAAGTAGAAGTCATGAGAATAAGCCTTATTAGGACTTGGAACATAATGGAACTTACTTTTTATTTATAGAGTTCCTTGAGTTGCTCTCACATATCTCACTCCCATTTGAATATGGAATATTTCTTAAGTTCTGTATGTACACATAGGGAATTCTACTTGAGGTCAGTGGTTTGTACTCATTACTTAAAAAGTTTTAATTTTGACACTGTTTTGCAAAAGTATTTCACTCTTACCTATTTATATACCGAACCATTATTAGAAAAAGTTCAGAATTTGAAGAATAATTGTTGTTATCCCTCAGAGAAAACATTACCCAAAGGGTATTGGTGATACCAATAATTGTAAGATTAGAAAACAGAGTCCCAGATATATAAAAAGATTTAAAAAATACACAAAGTAAGATTCTAATACCCAGCCAGCAAATTAATAATAAAATTGATCAAAATAAAAAAGGGAAATAATAAAGACAAATTAAGAAATTAAGAAACAGATCATCAAAAGACCAATGAAGATTAGTGAAACAAACATATTCTTCCAATAAGATTTTCAAGAAGAAACAAATAGCACCATCAGATGTGAGTCAAGGTGAACAGGGTGAATGATGAAGAAAAGTGCACCATGAGAGAAACTATGACCTTGAGGTGATAGCTGTTAGCCTGAGTGTCTGCACAGAGAGGATGTGGTAAAATAATCAGCATCGTTTTTACGTCCCTCAGATCCAGGTCCAAGGATCTTACTGCTTGAAAAAAAACAGAACAAAACAGAGGAAAGGGTGCTCATTGATTTAGTCTGTCCTGGTTTGCTTCTTGTAGATTACAGCAGATTATAAAGTAGTAGAAAATGGATCTAATGGAGCAAATGGAAAATACCTTTGGAAAGGACACTGTAGTGAATATCAGATGATTTATCCATTTTCTTCTCTCTCTACCTGAGGAGAACACATATTTTAGAGCTTAGATTAAGTAAATTCATATCATGAAGAGAGGTTAGGCATGTGTCACAAGTCAGAGCAACAGAAGAACCTCATGGTCTGGCCAATTCATTGTTTCAAAAGTTGGTATGAAGCCCAAGCTGAGAAAATCTACCTATACAAGAAAATCTACATATACATGGTATGCCCAAGCTGTCAGGAACGATGTACTCCTAAGAAAGATGTTAAACACAACAGGGACTGTTGAGGTGTGAGTTGGTGGTCAGATTATTCAACAAGAAGAGAGATCATTCTTGAAGAATCAAGCTAAGCAAAGACTACTAGAAGCAAGAAATAAGCCAAGAGATAAAGACCTGAGATTAATTTAAGTCCATAAGTCCATTCATGGTTGAAGCTAGCACAACCATAAATTTCTCAGTTCCCAGCTGTCAAAAATAGTCCATTCACATTTCTTGGTTATGATAGTTTAATTTGGTCACAGATTTTGATATCTGAAAATATAATATTTCAAGAGAAATACCTGAAAAGTGAAGTTGTCTTAGTTGAGATTAGAGGTAGAACAATGAGAATTTCTTCATATTCACTTGGGAATATCCATAGTCCTTAAAGCAAAACAATTGAATTCTTGACTGAAGTATGTTTGGAAACCAGAAGGTATATTACTAAGACTATGTTGGCTGCAGAGGATTCCATTGTATATCTATACCACACCTTCTTTATCCATTCATCTGTTGATGGACATCTAGGTTCTTTCCATAGTTTGGTTATTGTGGACATTGTGGCTATAAACATTCAGGTGAATGTGCCCCTTTGAATCACTACATTTGTATCTTTAGGGTAAATACCTAGTAATACAATTGCTGGGTTGTAGGGTAGCTCTATTTTTAATTTTTTGAGGAATTTCCATACTGTTTTACGAGTGGTTGTACCAGTTTGCATTCCCATCAATAGTGCAAGAGGGATTCCCTTTCCCCACATCCTCACCAACATCTGTCCAATCCTGACTTGTTCATTTTAGTCATTCTGACTGGTGTAAGGTGGTATTACACTGTGGTTTTGATTTGTATTTCCCTGATGCTAAGGGATATTCAGTACTTGTTCATGTTTCTGTTAGCCATTTGGATGTCTTATTTGGGGAAATGTCTGATCGTGCCTTCTCATTTCTTTTTTTTTTTTTTTTTTTTTTTTTTTTTTTTTTTTTTTTTTAAGATTTCATTTATTTGACAGAGAGAAACACAGCCAGAGAGGGAACATAAGCAGGGGGAGTGAGAGAGGGAGAAGCAGGCTTCCCGCCGAGCAGGGAGCCCAATGTGGGGCTCGATCCTGGGTCTCCAGGATCATGACCTGAGCCGAAGGCAGTCGCTTAGCCAACTGAGCCACCCAGGCGCCTCACGTTCTCATTTCTTGATTGGATTCTTTGTCTTTGGATGTTGAGTTTGGTAAGTTCTTTATAGATTTTGGATGCTAGTCCTTTATCTGACAGTCAATTGCAAATATCTTTTCCCATTCTGCCCTTTTGGTTTGTTGACTGTTTCCTTTGCTGTGCAAAAGCTTTTGATCTTGATGAAGTCCCAATGGTTCATTTTTTTCCTTGCTTCCCTTGCCTTTGGTGAAGTTTCTAGGAAGAAGTTGCTGCAGCTGAGTTCAAAGAGGTTACTGCCTGTGTTCTCCTCAAGGATTTTGATGGATTCCTATCTCACACTGAGGTTTTTCATCTATTTTGAGTCTACTTTTGTGTGTGGTATAAGGAAGTGGTCCAGTTTCATTCTTCTGCATGTGGCTGTCCAATTTTCCCAACACCATTTGTTGAAAAGTCTCTTTTTTCCATTGGACATTCTTTCCTGCTTTCTTGAAGATGAGTTGACCATAAAGTTGAGGGTCCATTTCTTGGCTCTCTATTCTGTTCCATTGATCTATGTGCCTGTTTTTGTGCCAGTACCATACTGTCTTGCTCTATTACAAGCTTTGTAATAGAGCTTGAAGTCTGTAATTGTGATGCTGCCAACTTTGGTTTTCTTTTTCAACATTCTTCTGGCTATTTGGGGTCTTTTCTGCTTCCATATATATTTTAGGATTATTTGTTCCATTTCTTTGAAAAAAGTTTATGGTATTTTGATAGGGATTACATTAAATGTGTAGATTGCTTTAGGCAGTTTAGACATTTTCACAATATTTATTTTTCCAATCCATGAGAACATGGAACATTTTCCCATTTCCAATTTCCCATTGTGTCTTCCTCAATTTCTTTCATGAGTACTTGACAGTTTTCTGAGTAAAGATTCTTTGTCTCCTTGTTTGGGTGTATTCCTAGGTATCTTATGGTTTTGGGTGCAGTTGTAAATGAAATCAACTCCTTAATTTCTCTTTCCTCTGTCTTGCTGTTGGTGTATAGAAATCCAACTGATTTCTGTACATTGATTTTATATCCTGACACTACTGCATTCCTGTATGAGTTATAAAGAGTATAATTGGAGTATAGTCTTTTGGGTTTTACATGTAAAATATCATATCATCAGCAAAGAGGGAGAGTTTGACTTCTTTCCCAATTCGGATGCCTTTTATTTCATTTTGTTGTCTGATTGCTGAGTGTAGTACTATGTTGAATAGCAGTGGTGATAGTGGACAGCCCTGTCATGTTCCTGACCTTAGGGGCAAAGTTCTCAGTTTTTCCCCATTGAGAATGATATTCGCTGTGGGATTTTCATAGATGGCTTTTATGATATTGAGGTATGTATCCTCTATCCCTACACTGTGAAGAGTTTTGATCAAGAAAAGAGGCTGTACTTTGTCAATTGCTTTTTCAGCATGTATTGAGAGGATCATATGTTTCTTGTTCTTTCTTTTATTAATGTACTATATCACATTGATTGATTTGTGGATGTTGAACCTACCTTGCAGCCCAGGAATAAATCCCATTTGGTCATGGTGACTAATCCTTTTAATATACTGTTCAATCATATTAGCTAGTATTTTGGTGAGAAATTTTGCCTCCCTGTTCATCAAGGATATGAGTCTGAAATTCTCCTTTTTGATGGGGTCTTTGTCTCATTTTGGAATCAAGGTAATGCTGGCCTCATAAAATGAGTTTGGAAGTTTTCCTTCCATTTTTATTTTTTGAAAGAGTCTCAGGAGAATAGGTATTAATCCCTCTTTAAATATTTGGTAGCATTCGGGATGCCTGGGTGGCTCAGTTGGTTAAGCCACTGCCTTCGGCTCAGGTCTTGATCCCGGAGACCCGGGATCGAGTCCCACATCGGGCTCCCTGCTCGGCTGGAAGCCTGCTTCTCCCTCTCTCGCTCCCCCTGCTTGTGTTCCCTCTCTCACTGTGTTTCTCTCTGTCAAATAAATAAAATCTTAAAAATAAATAAATAAATAAATAAATAAATATTTGGTAGCATTCCCTTGCAAATTTGTCTGGCCCTGGGCTCTCAGTTGTTGGGAGATTTTTGATGACTGATTCAATTTTCTTACTGGTTATAGGTCTGTTCAGGATTTCTATTTCTTCCTGGTTCAGTTTTGGTAGTTTATATGCCTCTAGGAATGCATCCATTTCTTCCTATAATTGTATTTCTTTAGTGTTGGTTGTGATCTCTCCTCTTTCATTCATGATGATTAATTTGGGTCCTTTCTCTTTTGTTTTGATAAGTCTGCCAGAGCTTTATCAATCTTGTTGATTCTTTCAAAGAACCAACTCCTACTTTCATCGATTTGTTCTACTCTTCTTGTGGTTTCTATTTCATTGATTTCTGCTCTGATCTTTATTATTTATCTTCTCCTACTGGGTTTAGGTTTTCTTTGCTGTTTTTTCTCCCGTTCCCTTAAGTGTAGGGTTAGGTTGTGTACTTGAGACCTTTTGCGTTTCTTGAGAAAGGTTTGTATTGCTATATACTTTCCTGTCAGGACTGCCTTTGCTGTGTCCCAAAGATTTCAAACAATTGTGTTTCCATTTTCATTTGTTTCTATGAATTTTTTTAAACTTTTCTTTAATTTCTTGGTTGACCCATTAATTCTTTAGTAGGATACTCTATAGCCTCCATGTATTTGAGTTCGTTCAAACTTTCCTCTTATGGTTGAGTTCCAGTTTCAAAGCATTGTGGTCTGAAAATAGCAGGAAATGATCCCAATCTTTTGGTACTGGTGGAGACCTGATTCATGACCCAGGATGTGATCTATTCTGGAGAATGTTCCATGTGCACTAGAGAAGAATTTGTATTCTGTTGCTTTGGGATGGAATGCTCTGAATATATCTGTGATGTCTTTCTGTCCAGTGTGTCATTTAAACCCTTTATTTCCTTGTTGATTTTTTGCTTAGATGATCTGTCCATTTCAGTGAGGGGTGGTGTTAAATCCCTACCATTATTATATTATTGTTGATGTGTTTCTTTGATTTAGTTCTTGATTGGTTTATATAATTGGCTGCTCCCATGTTAAGGGCATAAATATTTAAAACTGTTAGATGTTCTTGTTGAAGAACAAGAGTATTATATAGTTAATACTATATATAAGTATATATTTAGTATATTATATATATTTACTCTTTAAGTATTATATAGTTTCCTTCCTCATCTGTCATTATAGTGTTTGGCTCAACATCTAAGTTGTCTGATATAAGGATTGTCACTCCCAGCTTTCCTTTGATGTCCATTAGCATGGTAAATTGTTTTCTACCCTGTATTGTTAAATCTGGAGGTGTCTTTGGGTCTAAAATGTGTTTCTTGCAGACAGCATACCATGGGTCTTGTTTTTTATCCATTCTGATACCATGTATCCTTTGACTGGGACATATAGACTATTTATGTTCAGGGTAACTACTGAAAGATATGAATTTAGTGTCATTGTATTGCCTTTAAGGTGACTGTTACTGTACATTGTCTCTGTTCCTTTCTGGGCTATTATTTTTAGGCTCTCTCTTTGCTTAGATGACCCCTTTAAATATTTCCTGTAGGTCTGGTTTCATGTTTGCAAATTCTTGTAGTTTTTGGTTTTTCTGGAAGCTTTTTATCTCTCCTTCTATTTTCAATGACAACATAGCTGGATATAGTATTATTGGCTGCATATTTTTCTCATTTAGTGCTCTGAATATATCATGCCAGTCCTTTCTGGCCTGCCAGGTCTCTGGATAAGTCTGCTGCCTGTCTAATATTTCTGCCATTGTATATTACAGACCACTTCTCCTGAGCTGCTTTCAGAATTTTCTCCTTCTCATTGAGACTTGTAAGTTTTAGTATTAGATGATGGGCTATGGATCTATTTTTATTGATTTTGAGGGGCATTCTCTGTGTCTTCTGGATTTTGTGTTTGTTCATTCCCTATGCCAAATTAAGGAAATTCTCTACTATAATTTGCTCCAATATACCTTCTGCTCCCCTCTCTCTTTTTTATTCTTCTGGGATCACAATTATTACAATATTGTTTTATCTTATGGTATCACTTATTGCTCACATTCTCCCTTCATGAGCCAGTAGTTATTTGTCTCTCTTTCTCTCAGCTTCCTTATTTTCCATCATTTGGTCTTCTATATCATGAATTTTCTCTTCTGCCTCATTTATCCTAACAGTAAGAGCCTCCATTTTTAAAAAAGATTTTTATTTATTTATTTGACAGACAGAAACACAGCTAGAGAGGGAACAGAAGAAAGGGGAGTAAAAGAGGGAGAAGCAGGCTTTTCACTGATCAGGGAGCCTGATGTGGGGCTTGATCCTGGGACTCCAAAATCATGACCTGAGCTGAACACATACCATTTAACCAACAGAGCCACCCAGGTACCCCAATGCCTCCATTTTTTATTGCACCTAATTAATAGCTTTTTGTTTTCAACTTCATTAGATTTTAGTCCTTTTATTTCCCCAGAAAGGAGTTTTGTTTCTCCAGAATGGGATTATCTATCCTCCATGCTTTTTCTGAGCCCAGCTAGCACCTTGGTAATCATCATTCTGAATTCTAGTTCTGACATATTACTAACTTTCTGTTGATTAGGCCCCTAGCCATAAGTACTGCTTCTTGTTCTTTTTTTGAGGTGAGTTTTCCCTCTTGTCATTTTATCCAGATAAGAATAGATGAAAGAGAGAACAAAATACTAGAAGGGTAATAATGACCCCAGAAAAATATACACTAACCAAATCAGAAGAGACCCAAAACAGGGTGAAGAAAGGGGAAAAATCTATATTTCTATCTATATCTATCTGTCTCTCTATATATGATTAGACTGGTGAATAGAACAGAGCCACACACTTGATTTTTGGCTGTATTTTGGTCTATTAGGAGAAACTGCTTCCCAGTATTTTAAAGAAAGAAAAACTTATATATGTACAAAAATAAGGGTATACATAGTGAAGGGAAGGAATATGACTATAAGATAAAAAATAATAAGATTCTAAAAGGTAATTGATAAGATAAGAAGTTAGCTGTTAAAGGTAAATAGAGAAAAAGAAAGAGGAAAGAATGTAATGAGGTAGAGACTAGAGAAAAGCCACGTGCTAGATTCAGGGTATATTTTTATCTATTAGAAGAAACTGTATCCCAAAGTGTTAAAGGAAGAAAAACCTATATGTATACAAAAAAATAAGCTGAAATACAGTGAAGGGCTAGAATATGACTAAAAATATGAAAACTAAAAACTTTTTAAAAAGTATACTGATAAGATAATATAGAAAAAAGTTAAGTACAGAAAAGAGAAAAAATTTAAAAATAGAATAAAGATACAGTTAAAAAATTAACTTTGAAAGACTAAAGAATCATGAGGGGAAAGCCATGAATTCTATGTGGTGCATTTTCCTAGCTCTGGAGTTCTGCAGTTCTCATTGA